>NDGM010933519.1:0-14400 GCA_002564305.1 Octomys mimax
TGAACTCAGGCCGTTGCACTTGCTAGGGAAGTGCTTATTCCACTGAGCCATCTCCACAGCCCTTTTTTTCTAATTTTTAAAATATTGACAAAATGTCCTGTTAAATTGCCAAGTTGTCCAAGCCAGGCTCCAACACGTGATCCTCCTGCCTCAGCCTCAGAGTAGTGTGTCCTAACTTTTAGTGTAGTTCTAAAAGTTGTAAGTTCCAAGCTGAGATACAAAAATAAGGGAATGTTTACATAAAAGCATTGGTATTGGCTTTCTAAAGGCCCAAGAACCAGCAAGCCTGGTCTTGCTTTTCCACAAGGCTATGGTAGGCTGGGGTGGGCCCGTGGCTGGCTGTCCTTCTGGGCAGGAATCCCCCTTCCTCCCTCTCTCCTGACCCTTACCAAGGCAGGGTGAGCTGCCAGTCACAGCCCCTGCCCCTCAGCAATTGGGCTCTAGGGCTGGAGCCTGCATCACTTACACCCATCACCCACACAGCACCCTTTACTGGCCAGAGTTTGAAGCCTCTGAGCCAGGCCTGGTGCAGGATGGGGTGGGGTTGTGGGGGTGGGGTGGGGGCGTGGCTCACATCCTGTCTTTGTGGAGCCTAAACCCTCCCTGGAGGTAGGGGCCAGCTTGGCTCTCCGCTCTGCCCTGGATGCTGCCCTGGTCCAGCTCACTGCTGAGTGAGAAGATTCCACCTCACCAGCCTGCTTCCCTTGTTGACATTTTAATTAAGGTCTCTTCATGGATATTTATTCAAAGGGAGTTGGTGAGGAATAATTGAGCACTAACAATTTGTTTAGGTGGAATTAATTTCTGCTGTAAAATTAAGGCATGTGTTAGTAACTGGGACAAAAACTAGGAGCAACTAATATCTCCAGGTCTTAAAGAAATAGGAGTATTTTAAAGGAAAGTCCAGTGTGAGGTGTGGGCCTGCTGACTGTGTGAGACGTCCACCCTCCGTCCTGTGCTGACGGCCCCGCTGACCTGTCCTACCCCTGCCCGCAGCGCCTCCTGCTTCTGCCCAGCTCCTTTTGCTGTTGAGGCCTCGCAGCTAACTCCTGGGTTCTCAGACAGACTGCCAGCCGTGGACATCACTTTGGCTGAGCATGGAGCCTCAGAGCTGCGGGCAGCCTCAGGGTCCAGGCACGGGAAGGAGCCCAGGTCCTCCTGGAGTGAGCAGAGGCAGAGGTGGGGTCCCCACCACGTTAGTTTTTCCCTGCTGCGTGCTCCTGCCTTGCCGTAGGCCCGTGACGGCAGTGGCCTTCAGACTTCATCACCACCTGTGCCTGCACTCTCCCTTTAGACCACCTGGGACATGCTGACTCCTTCTGCGCACAGGTAGAAGAGCCACATGTAGGGTTTCTCCATGGTCCTCCCCAGCCCTCGCCACTAGCCATGTGCTCCGGCCCACTGGTCCCTGCGGGCCCCTGGAGGCTGAGCCTGTGGGATGACCACTCCACCTTTTCCTCAGAAAGGTCTGATCAGTCTCTTACGAGCTCTCCTGTACAATGTTATGCTGTTCACGTAGCCCCACACCTGTTGCCTCTTACACATCCTACCCCTCTGGTAGGAGCCCACAACCAGAGGGCTGGCCCTGGCTTCTGGGTAGGAGACCCACCCACAGCCTGGACCAGAGTCCCCTGATATCCAGGAGCTGGCAACTGTAGCAAAGAGTGGTCCCAGGCAGCCCAAGCTGCTGGGGAGACTTGTAGCAAACATAGTCTGCAGGTCTCAGGGTCAGACACTGCAGCCCCCTCCTGTGGTAGGAGCTGCTCTTCTATCCCTCCTTGCAGTGGGGAACCTGAGACCTACGGGGGCAAAGTGACATCTCGAAGGCCAAGGTTGCCAGGTACAGTAATGGGACACCCAGTCCCATTTGAGATTCTGATAAACAATGGATATATCTTAGTACAAGTATATTCCAAATAGTGCAAGAGACATACAAGGGTGCTCAAAATGTAGGGTGAATGCTATTAACCCCTCTCAAAATACTCCCCCTTGTTTCGGACGACTTATCCCGCCATCCCTGGCACTTTGTGAAACCTTCTGGAAGCCCTCTGTGCTGTCTTTATGGGATGGGATGGCAGTGGGCAGTGGATTCATCCAACAGACAGGCAGGTCGGTAAAAGTGCCGCGCAGCGTGCTTATCCTCCTTGCTCACCAGAGCTGGCACCGTGTGGCTTCTGACGTTTTCCCCACAACGAAGTGACCATGACAAGGAAATGGATACCAAGGCCCTCACAACAGCACAACTAAAGGAAAGAGGATCTCCAGAAATGCTTCAGAAAGTGGCACAAGTGAAGGAATAGGTGGACTCAAAGGGACCAGGACTATTTTGAGGGAAATTAATGACAGTTTGTCTTTCACTGTAATAATTTTTTTATTTTTTTAAGACAGGGTATTGCTTGGGCGTTCAGGCTGGCCTTGAACTCATTACATAGACCAGGATGGCCTTGAATTTGAGGCAATCCTCCTGCCACAGCCTCCCAACTGCTGGAACTACAGGTATATTCGATCATGCCAGGGTATAATAAATTTCTAAAAAAATAAACATTCACCGTATTGCTCAGTCACAGCTTGTACTTATAGCAAGGTGTTATTGGTATTTAGTAGGACATCTGAAGGACCTATCAGAGTCAACTAAGATAAGTGGCAGGGCTGGGACTAGAATCCAGGCAATGTGGCTGTGTTTGTATAGTGAAAATCAGCGTGGTACCACCAGTCAGGGTGAAAGAGCAGCAGCGCTCCTCCGTGCTGGCCTCCCACATTTCTGAGGGGAAGAGAGGAGACATTTTCCATGAATTCTGACATTCACAATGGCTTGCTAATGTGGTCAACCTCGTTGCAACCTCCCCTTCAGCTTCCTGTTTCTTTTGAAATGGCATCTTACCCCAAATAATCTTTCACGGTGGTGTCACTTAATGTAAATGGTGAACATGTCCTTTCTCTGTTGCTGGGTGACAGCCAGGGTCACTGTGGGCGTCACAAAGCTCAGTAGACAGGGGGTTGGGCTACCTTTCAGTGAGCCCTGGCTTCACCTGGGAAACCCTGCATCTGGATTTGATAACCTTTGGGGCTATGGAGAGCACACAGGCAGCCTAAAAGCTTCAGTTCCAAGAGCTGTACCCAGCCCTTTGTGAGAACTCGTCTCTCTAACTCTTAGTGGCCGTAGGAGGTGAAAGCCACTTTTCTGCCATAAGTAACTTGCTTGAGGTACATGGCTGGTGAGTGGGTGGTAGAAGGTTGTGGTCAGTGAATCCCTGGTTCCTAGGAATTAAATCTGGACTCCCCAGCCATCTGCAGCCCTTTCAGACTCACTGACTAGACAGGCAGTTCTTTCCCTAACCTCACACTCCTGAGGGCTCCAAGATCCAAGCAAACCAGGCTCCCACATAGAGCCCAAATGTATCCAAACTCCTGCCTCCAAGCCTTCACCTGATCACCTGCTCTTACCCAAGCCAGAGGCTCTTACAGGGTGACTCTTGAACTCGGGGCAGCTTCTTCTCCAAGAATCAAATCCAGGGCCCTTGTGCTCAGCTACATCCCAGCACTTCTTATTTTGAGACCGGGTCTAAGCTAAATTGCCCATGAGGGGTTTGAATGCCTGATCCTCCTGCTTCTGCTTCCAAATCCTTAAGTGCTGGTATTATAGGCATGCACCACTGTACCCAGCTTAGGGAAGCTCTTAAGCTGCCAGCTTCCTGGCCTTCCACTGCCCTGGGCCACCCTGCTCTGGTCCTTTAGGTTTCCTTCCCACTGTGTCAGCTTCCCCCAGGGCAGCTGCGACAGCTCCTGACTCCTTCCTCCAAGCACCAACTCCACTAGGCCTGGTCCCCAGTCCTCCTCCACCCAGCCCAAGTGACCCCTGCACCTGGCTCCCAGCAACATGTTACACCAACTTGCCTGGCACCCTGAGCCTGCCTTTCCATTGGTCATACCACAGAGCTGACCCGGTGTCCTTCTTCCCCACCCAACTCTCCTTCAGACACGGACCCAGTGGATCCCTTTGCCCCACAGATTCCAAAGTGAGTTCTGTATTTCTGGGCTGTATTTGGGCAACCACAGGTGTGGTTACTGTCTAACACCTTGTTATGCTTTGTGTCTAGTTGTCCCTCCAAAGCCTCATGCAGTCACGGAGATGGAGCAGATTTCTAGGGTTTGTGATTAATTCACAATCCCCTGGGATTATGGGTGTGAGTGCTACACCCAGCCTGGGGCGGAGAGCGTAAATGCAACAGAAGGGAGACAGGCTTGCTCTCTGTGGCCATTGCTGCCACTACTCCTATTTGCTCTCTGCTCTTTGCCGCTGCCATGAAAGGTTGCCGTCTGCCCTGTGACACTCTGCCTTGGAGCCAGCCGAGTGGTCTTCTCTGCTAGAGTGGAGCTTGGAAGGGCAGAGACCACGCCGGTGTCAGCAGCGCACACCCATCACGTGCCTGCTGCCCACTGGGAGATGCCTGCACCGTGTCTGTTGGGGGAACGAAGGAAGCCTCCTTTAGACACTCCAGCTGCTCCACGCATGGCAGACAGTGGCCAAGTGGGTCTTTCGCAGCATCCCCTTCTTACCCTGCAAATGTGAGTGGTGTGGCAGGCCCCTGTGCAGGATACCTGGGGGCACAGGCCATGCAGCGGCCTGCTGCCTGTGCTCACAATGCATCTCTGCCTGGCTTTTCCTCAAGCTCATCTCACTGTTCTACCTTCATTTTCCTTTTATTCAGTGTCTTTCTGAAAAAGTTTTTATCTTATTTTTTAAAAATCATTTATTTATTTATTTGGTACAAGGTCTTGCTATACAGTTAGGACTCATAGTGATCTTCCTGTCTCAGCCTCCCCAGTGCTGGGATTACAGGTGTGCGCCACCACGCCCAGTTTTGGTGCCTGAGGTTCTGGGGCCAGCAGGGCACGCAGTACTGGGGATTGAACCCAGCTCTTTGCACTTGCCAGAAAATTTTTTAATTCTATCATGCTACATGCAGTTTTATAAGCCACTTTAAGTTTCTTCCTCAGATCCAGGGGTGGTAATGTCTGTACGCCAGTGCTCGCAGAGGCTGAGGCAGGAGGACTGTAAGTCTGAGTCCCATCTGGATAACTTAGCAGAAGCCTATCTTAAAATAAATATAAATAAATAAATAAATAAATAAATAAAAAGGGCCTGGGAGTGTGGCTCAGTGAGAACACCCTGTGATCAAGCTCCAGTACCACACACGAAATATTTCTCACTTAGAAGACGGCATATGTGTGTAGAAAATTTCTAGATTTTGAATATTCCATATAATTTATGTAATGGAATATATAAAATTGTATAGATTGCATACATATATATATTTTGAGCCTACGAGGTATTTTTTTTTAATAATTTCAAGCAGCTAATCCTTCTGTCCAGCTAATACACAATGTCACTGGAAGTGGATATCTGGTTGAAACTGGAGGTGGGGCTGGGGGCCCAGGAATCCAAGGAACACGGTTTGGGGACCACTCCCCACGGACGTTCTAACAGCCCTTTCCAAATCTAAAACTCTTAGACTTGTGGATTCTAGAGCTGGCATGTTCATCACATAGGTTGGGGAATGGGGACACAGTCAGGATTTGGGATAAGTGACTCACTGAACCCACTTCTGGGGCACCTTGTCTCTCTTTTATAGCCTTCACAACCCTCAAATCAGTGTGTTCCAGCTCCCTTGGGGGCAGCAGAGAGCAGGCCTTCAACATCTGCTCAGTAAAGTGTCTCCAACCTGAGGAGTCTGCTAGAGGAGACCTGGCCATACAACGGCAAGAATTCTGGACACAGTCTTGGGCTCAGGGAGGAGGTGAAGGTCCCTGCAGTCAGCACACCCAGGAGCCCAGCAGAACTACAGGTCTTTCCCGTGACAGCCTTCTTCTAGGATTTGCCTCAGTGAGGCCTGAATATTTTCTTTTGTTGCTCATCGAAGGCCTTTCTTTAGAAATATAATTTAACCACAAAGGTTAGCACATTTTAATTGCCCAGGGACAGTGCTCTGAAAATTCTATAACATGTGCTCATTAAATAGAATTAGCATGGAGGAGCTGCCCAGGATATGTCACACATTAAAATATGCCTCTGTAGAGTAGAATGCATTATGAATTATTGCCTTGTGTATTTTTTTTTGTTACATTAGTCTTTAATGTGAATAGTTATTCATTTGCCCCCCACCTGGAGATTTGAGTTTATAAATGCTTGAAAAAAACACAGCTATGTTAATTTTTACATGGACAATAATCAGCAAGTCGGGGCTAGGCTTTATCTACCAGAGTGCTTAGTGTCTAGCAGACAGAGGGCTTTCCTGCCCTGTCCCAGAAGGCTGAGGGGCTAGGGCAGCTGGAAGCAGCTCAGAAGTGGCTGTGTCCACTTGTCCAGCCTGTCCCTCCTGTCTGTGTGTGGTGGCCCAGGGACTGCAGGCAGAAGCATGGGCTGCCCTGGAATTGTGGGTCCCACTACTACCTGGAGCTTCTCTTGTGGGGCCTGGGTCTTAGAAGACATGACCCAAATGTGCAGCATCAGTGCCAGGGACTCCAATTCTGGGCATTTGTGTAACCCCAATCTTACCTTCCTGCAAGCTCAACCTAGATCCCACTTCTACCCATATTTCCATCTATGTGTTACCCACATAACCACTCATCCATCCACCCATCTACCTACCATTCACCAGCTTTCTTTCCACCCATTAGTTATTTATCTTCCTCCCATTCCCAATCCACGTATCCATCCATCCACTCATCAATCCATCCATCCATCCATCCATCCATCCATCCATCCACCCACACCTTCCTATTCCATTCTTCCACTCTTCCACCTATCTATGCATCCTTCCTCACACCCATCCCCCATCTTCTTGTTCATCCACTCATACATCTTTCCCTCTGCTCACCTATGAGTAATCTGTTTTTCCACCCACCTACCCGTCTAAGACATCCATCTACCCACTCAACTTAGCACAATTCCCATCTCTGGGCTCAATCTCTGCTTTCCCCCTGCCTTTCCAGTCTCCATATGGCAGTCAGAAGGGTCATTTTCCATAGCATCACACCCTGCCCCCACCCTCTTGCACCCTATACCACTGCTCTTAAGGTAAAGCCTCAATCCTCTATTCTCTTCATAAAGCCTTATAGTCTGACCCTAGACCAGTGAACCCTTCACCTCACTTCCTCTTTGCTCCTGCCTGCTTTCCCTGCCACACTAACCTTTTGCTAGGCTGCCACATTTCCCTGGATCCATCTTACCACAGGCCCTTTGCACGTGGCATTCCCTCTTGCTTTACATGCCTCTCCCTTACCTCTTGTGTTACCAGCCCAAACTCTCTATAAAAAATCTTGTTGTACGCTTCCCGTATGTAATAGTTATGTTTGTTTTGAGGAACTGGTACATATACATGAGATGTGATAAAAATACAGCGAATGTATACACTTTAAAAATTTATTATTGTGTAAGACACAAGGTCATTACTCCCCCTAAAAGTATTTCCTCTTACTTAGAACACACTTATGCATTGCTCTTGCCGCTTTCTAAGGCAGTTCAGATATCTTTTATGCTTGCCTTTCAGTCCTCCATGATTGCCCTTAGTTGTCCTGCTGTGGCTGCCTTGATACTCTGAATTGACTCAACATGGCTCACTTTCACGGTCACTTTGATTTGGAGGAAGAGCCAGAAGTCACGTGGTACAGGGTCCAGTGCACAAAGCACGTGAAGATGCCTGGTGATGTTCCTATGAGCCTGCCTTTCTGCTGGATGGTGCCTGGTGGCAGCACTGACCACAATATTTTTTGATCACATTTAGAAAGACCCTCAGAAAAGAGGACTTCCAGAACTGCTCCAGAAAGTGGCAAGAATGAGGGGTTATGTGTGTTTGAAGTAAAGGCGAGCATTTTGAGGGAAATCACTGGCAATGTGTTTTTACGGTAACACATTTTTACAATTTCACGTCATGTTGGTCACACCGCACGTATCCTGATCACTTTGATCCCTTCACTCTCTCCCTCTGCTTCTCTCTCACCAGCCCCCAGGACCTTTCCTCAGCTCCACAATGTCAGGCTTCTTGTTTTCTACCATCTTTATTTTATTTATTTTTTAACCTATATTTTGGGTGACTCGTATAAGACAAACCTTGCAATATCCAATTTTCTGTCAGAATTACTTCATCCAGTTTCCTGGACGGCACAAATTCATTCTCCTTCATTTATCAAGCCAACTCTTAAGGGTCTGCCCTAAGATTGCAGCTCAAACATCGTCTCCTCGGGGTCTAGTCCTGTACTTTTAGCCACCATAACCCTGGGTCTCCCCTTTAGCACAGCCACCACAGTTGCTGACTTCTACCAGGGATATGCTGGGTTGACTCACATCTATCTCTCCCTCTCAGGTTCTCAGTACCTCATTGGTCTTACCTAAGGCCTTCCCTCAGTGTTTGGAAGAGTTGCTATAGATAAATAGTGTTTGGTGGAAATTCATTGATTGATTGAATGAATGAATTAATTAGCTTCAGGTCTAGGGCAGTAGAAATATAACAATGAAAAAGAATCAGGCCTGACCTCCAGCAGCATCATTCTTGATGGGTTACTCAGCTAGTTACTAACTGTGGAACAGGGAAGGAAATGTTTGGGACACATCCAGGAACTTCTGGAAGCTTGGGGTGGATGAGATCCCATTCACTGCAAGGGCATGGAAGCTATTCTGCCAGCAACCAGCTCACCCTGGGCTCCCCTTTCCTCAGCCCCTCTGTGTCCCCGCTGAGCCCTTTCATTCCCAGAGCACCTTCCGTGTGGTCTGGCCACTAGGGCTAGATTGTGAGTCCTACCCTGGGGCAGGGGCTGGATCTCTCTGGTGCACTGAACAGCTCCTGCCCCTTGGCCTGGGATAGGCCAGATACAATTGGTTGGGGACCCCTACCCGCAGTTCAGATGGAGCCTTGATACCTCAGCACCCTTCCCCCAGGTTTATTTCAGCTCATCCCCCTGAGCTAAGCAGTATTTGTGTGAGAATCAATTGTAATAAAAGTTACTCTAAGGGGACTGTCATGATAGCTGGGCTTCTCTAGCTTAAGGAAAACCCTGGCTTGCTTCCTCCTGAGGGGAATCGATGGGCAGCAGACCGGGGCTCAGCACAGGGAAGGGCTGTCTGTCTTTGAAACTGGTTTTAGGTAGGGGGCTGTCTTGGGGAGCCTGCAGAGAGCTGTGCACTGGGTGGAGCCCAGTGCAGGGGCCTCCTGATGTTGAATTTAGCCTGTTCACAAGCACAGCACCCCCATAGGGGGTGTGTTCATCCCTCATTCTTCTTACCAGCCCCAGCATCTCCCTGGGCAGTCACCAGGCCCAGCAGCCACAGTCAGGGAAGATGATTGAGGTGTGAGCATGAAAGGCAAATCCAAGTTGAAGAGCCAGCACAACCCCCAGGCCTGCGAAGGCAGCCCTGAGCTTTGCCATCTCACCAGTCATGCCATTGCTCCCTCTTGCGGTCATATCTCCTGTGGAGGGGGCTCTAGGTTCCTCCCCACAATGCTAGGCCTTTGCTAGAGGCTCATGGGCTCCCTGACACTGTGAGAGGACCTTCTCCCACCTGCTCCCAGTCCCGCAAACACCAGCCTTGCCTTGCAGCCTGGATCTCTGCAACAGACCCAAGTAACAAGGCCAGGCCAAACGCCATGCAGATGTGGCCCTCCCACACTGCCCCACTGGCACAGCAGGGCCCAGGGGCACCTGTGTAAATGTGTTGATTTAATTGTCTTCTGGAGCCAGAGAAACAGTAATGAAGGTGTCCTTGTACACCAAAGAGCTCTTGACTCATGCAAAACAGCCCCAGCCAGGGAGGCAGGAGGATACAGCATCAACCCTCACTTCCTACCACCTACTCTCCTCCCCCAACCAGTCACAGAGACAAGACTGGATTCTGGAGTGGTAACTCAGTTCAGGGACCCCCCTGTCCTGCTTAATGATCCTCTATAGACTTGATGTCATTCCCACAAGACAACATCAATTGAGCGTTTGCTAGGTGGTAGGCTCTGTCTATGCTAGCATCCTTTTATGGGTGATCTCTTCTGATCCTGTCACCTTGTCCCTGGTGTGGGAACTGGACTCGTGCAGATGGTAACAGATGAGGGAACTGGCATGTGGAAAGCAACGGAACTGGGAGTGGGACCTGGGAGGCGAGATGCATCTGGAAGCTGGGAAGAGTGGTATTTAGGGAAGGCAGGTTCAGGAGGGAAAGGCACATGTGGTGAATGAGCTGAGGACCAGAAGCAGAGGAGCTGAGCACTCCAGGGCTGGCCTGTGTGTGAGTGAGTGCTCCTGACAGGGAGGGCCACGTACAGTGCCAGGAGAAAGGGAGAACTGGTAGCTGGGAATGGTGGTGACTGACTTCCGCTGAAATGTTCTCAGCTTTCATAAGGTCCATGTTTTGGTTCTCCTGTCAGTACGGACACCTTTCCAGAGGATCGACTTGGCTGGGTCATTTCCCTTGGGCTTGACCCCAACAGCATTGAGTGTTCAGCTGGGTCCTTCTGGGGAGCTCCTGGTGACACTCTGCCTTCAAGGAGCACAGTGCTGTCTGTTCCCCAGGGCAGGCCTTGTGACAAGCCAGCATTTGTGAGATGGATGAAGTAGGGCCCACGAGCGTAGCAGAGGAGATATGTGCAGGGCTGGGGTAAACACTTCTGAAGTTCCGGTTTGGCTTCTTATTCTGAGCTGACACCAAGCCCCAAGTAAGTCTGGTCTCTCGGGTGGCCCATGGCCATAATCCCAGCACTTTGGATGGCTGAGACAAGAGGGGCACAGGTTCAGGCCCTAACAAGACATTGTGTCTGAGAGTTAAAAGGGGGGAGGCACTAGGGATGTAGCTCAGAGCAAAGACCTTGGGCTCAAGTCCCAATTTCCTGGTACCGTTCCCCCCATAACTCTCCTTAAGCAACCATAAAAGCAGAGCCAAGCCCAGCCAGCCAGAGTAGCTTTGATATTTTAGCCTAGAAAGTGCTAATGACAGAACAGGACAGCCACTGATTTTCCAGAGTCTCCTCCTAGAAATGGCGTCAGTGACAGGCTTGGCAAGGGCTCTGTCAAGGACCATCTCGTAGAGGAAGCTGGCAGGCGCGGAGGCCAGAGCACAGCCCTGGGGCATACTCCAGCCAGCCGCTGAGAGCATCCTGTCGCCGAGCAGCAACCTCTTGCAGCCTCCTCCATTGCTCAGCGCCCAACAGCAGCTCAACCCTAACCCAGAGGAGGCCAAATGGGGTGATCCATCTTGGTATTTATAGTACATCTTCCCTGAAAGCACCAAAGCCATCGACAAGCAGGCTAATTTCCCCAGAAGCATCACCCGAGGGAAAGAGGTTTGTCATCCTTCATAATGGAGAGGTAGGAATCTGGAGTTACAGGGGCTGGGCCTGTCTGCTTATCATTTTAAACTTTCCTGCAGTTCTTACATAAGACAAAGTGAAACTTCTCACTGCTTTGGATGTGAGTTTCCAAGAGATGCCTGCTAGGAGTCAGCAGAGCAGAGGAAGGGGAATAACAAAGACAATTTGTTTTTTTCCCCCTGTGCTGCAAAAATATCTTAAAATCATGCTGGCGTCTCCCATAAAGCTCAGAGGTTTAGACCAGAGCCAAGCCCTTGCCCCTGTCCACATGGAGAGAACTAATCAATATCATATTACAAAAGCGCTTGACCTCGGTTATCCTCATGGATGCTTGGGGAATCCTTAATATTCAGAGCTTTAAAAATGTGAGCCTGGCCTATTTAATGAGAGGCTCCTTGGTGGGTTTGGTTCCCGGTGACATTTAGAAAGGCTGGCTCTCAGCTTCTCTCCTGGGGGCTGCCACTCCAGGCAAGGAAGAGCCTGGGCTCTGACTACCAGCAGGGGAGGGGATGTGTCTCTGGGGCTGAAGTGAGGGGAGCAGGGTCCACAGAGTGCTTGCTAGAGAGCCGGGGTGACTGCACATCCTTAGGGGAATCTAAGAGCTGCTGACTCACCCTCTGGGGTTTCTCTGATGCTGGTAGAACGGCTGTGCCATGAGCCAGCTAGCAGCCAAGTGAAAGCTGTAATGGACAATGGATTGCACTTGGTGTGACCTCCATCAGTGGGTGACCAGGTAGGAAGAGGAGGAGAAGCAGCCAGAAGCTGCCTTGGAACTGACTGAAGCTGGAGAACACCAGCCCCAGGAATCTCTTTTAAGCAGGAAACAATGCACTGCCTGCAGGAAGCCTTCCCTGATTGCCTCAGATGAATTAGGGCTGTCTGAAGTGGGGACTCCCTCTGCATAGCCCCTTTATCCTGGAGTGGCCTAGGTACCCTGACCCCCTCAAACACAAGTCCGTGGCTGACATCCCTGTCCCTGCTCCAGACCTGGCTGGCATGTAAGAGAGAGGAAGCCGTGTTGCTGATAATCACGCGCTTTGGCTGCTGTCGGGGATGATGCAGGCATCTCTTGCCAGCTGTGAGGCTCAGCTGCTGCCCTTATGAAATCCTTCAACTTTCCTCTTTCAGGATGTTCAGGGAGCCTCACCCTCTCTTCTTGAGGACAAATTTGGCCAGATTTATTTTCTTGTTCATTGTGGCCCTCATGTCATAGCAGAGCTCAGGGAAAAGTGGACTTTGTCTAAGGCAATAGTTTTGGGGGTATTTGTGGGTGCAGGGCCCCTTTCTCTGCTGCACCGTGAATCTCCAGGGTCCCACTGGCACTATCTCGCCCAGCTTTGTTATCTGCCAGGGCACAGGCTGAGTCGTTCTGAGTGTCTTCACTTTGCCCACAGTCCCCTTTGGTCATGGTTTATGGTTGCCATGGCGACACCAAGGATGCTCCCCCTCCATAGCTCCCAGCAGTAACAGTCTCTCAAAAGCCGTCACACCTATGGCCTTGGCTGTCTTTATCTCATTATTAATTGAAATATTGAAAGCCAGTTCTCCATGTGGGCACCAGGCAGCATTTGCCACATCCAGCCGGCTCTCTGTGGGGGCCATGGCGCCTCTCCTTGCCAGCCAGAGCCCTGAGGCTAATTAGAGGTTCACACACCATGATCTAATCCTGAGGTCCCTACAGAGGGGAACCTCTTGCCAACACACAGGCCATTCAGTGGCAAACTGTATTCATTGCAGGCTGCACTAAGGCTTCGCTGCGGCGCCTTTCCCAGTGACAAGCTTTTGTCTGGAAGATCCTCCCTCCTCCCCCATGGCAATCAGCAACAAAGTGTTCCTAACAAGCCGGTCAGTGTTCAGATTCATCAGGAGCCAGATTTACAAAGGTGGCTGAGACAGCACCCAGCCTCCTGTGCCTCCTCTGCTTTGATAATCTTGCTCATGTTTATTTTTAAGCACAAATACCAAAATGTCTCTTGACAAATGAGACGTGAAACGAATGCATTTTTGCACATAAACTTTTAGTGCAAATATGTATTTGGCTGAACTGGGCACATATGGGCATGGGAGGGCTTTCCTGCTTGGCTGCGCAGTAGCTAAAAGAAGATCTGCGTCAATGAATGAAACACCCCCCCGCCCCCATTGTTGAAGTGGCTCACTCAACTCCTCAGTATCAGGCTTCCTTCTGATGGCTTTCTAGGAGCAAGCATATAGCGGAGCCTGCTGGAGAGGTGCGCTGGGACCACTCTTGAAGCAGCCACTGATTTTAAACAGCCAGAGTATGCACTGCACCCTGGCCTAAGGTGAGCGCTCCATCTCTTCTCCACACTGCTCCTGCAATCTGCTGAGCCCTTAGCTGACCTCCAAGCTTTGCTCCACCCCAGCACCTTGTCCTGGCCAGTAGGAGGCCCTGAGAGGAAGACAGAGGTTAAGACAAGAGAAGTCCTTGCTGGGTCACTGTGGGCTGGTTGTGTCCCTGCACTGAGGGCACAGCTCCTGTCAGGTGGTCTTGTCCTCCCAGCTCTCCTCTTTGACTTCTGTTGATTGCTCTCTTCCTTTGCCCCCTCAGCCTCAGGACTTGCCACCATCCTCTGACGGCTGCCCTGACCATGTTTACTCCTTCACAAATACCCTTTCTCAGCTTCTCTCACTGCCTCTGAACATGCCATCTATTTCTTCCTGCACCCTGACTGATACAGACTCTGCAAACACTTGTGCCTATTAAGAAACCCTCCCTACCAAGCTGTTGAGATAACTCTGAACCCGGGAAGTCAGGCTCAGGCCACGCTCACTCCTCCATTTCCCTCTTTAGCCTGTGCCACTGGAGAAGGAGCTGAGCCGGGTCTGGCCGGCTGCCTTCTGGGGACACTGAGTGGGACTCATGCTGGCCTTCAAGCTCCAGGTTTGGTTAGTGAGGCAGTCCTGCAGAGAAGTTATTAATGTCTACCACCCACAGCAGCCTGCAGGCCCTACTCCGCATGACAGCCCAGGGCCTGGGTGACCTTGGGTAATTGAAAGAGATGGAACATGGACCTGGGCATCGTTTCTTCCTTGG
>NDGM010933557.1:0-20393 GCA_002564305.1 Octomys mimax
AGAGAGAGAGAGAGAGAGAGAGAGAGAGACAGAGAGAGAGAGAGAGAGAGACAGAGAGAGACACAGAGAGAGACACAGAGAGAGAGAGACACAGAGAGAGAGAGAGACAGAGAGACAGAGAGACAGAGGGACAAAGAGAGGGAGAGAGAAGCTATTGCTATGTTTATAAGAAACAGAGAACATGTATTTCTATTAAATGCCTCAGGATCCAGCAAGGATGGGAGACCCAAAGCTGTTTATAGCTTTGGATGTTTACTTTTCTCATATACAAATTAGCTCGGGTGCCATCAGAACTGACACCACTGCACTGCGGACCTCTGACACCCCAGGCCCTCCCCACATCCCACACATGGTTTGAATTTATTGCTTTTAGCAGCTTTCATTTATATTGTGTGCATATCTGAGAATGACTAGCAAACAGAAGCTCTAATCCAAGCCCTGGAAAACACACAGAAGCATGAGGAAGGGGAGGCTGAGGAGATCCTCATACCAATCCAAGGAGAAGCAGCTCTTACCCATGGGGTGGCCCAGTTGAAGCCTTATGGACACATGGAGGATACAGATCAGTGGAACACAATGGGCCATGGGCCTCCAGGAGAAGGTCCCAGTGGATGAGAAGGCTTTCAGTGACCAAAGCCACCTGAAGCAAAAACACCTGGATACTACAGTGTGACAAGCAGGTGGCTGCTGAGATACTTGAACTAACCATCTGGAAATGTGGGCACAACTGGGGTCCTTCTGTTTCCCATCTGTATTCTCAGCAGGTGATACGTAGATATGGCTGATAATTTCACAGTTGTGCAGGGAATTTATGAAAGTGTACTTGGAGTTGGGCCCTGGGACAGCACAGAGTCATTAGGTGAAGTTCCTGTCCTCAGAGTTCCTGTCCTTCAGTCTAACAGGGGAGACAGAACACAAACATGTAACAGACACTAGAGTATAAAATGCCATTTTCCAATGAGGTTGGAGCCAGCTTAAAAAGTGGCTTTGCAGCAGCAGGAATGCGGTTTCTGGTTTACCAAATAATCTCACACCATGAAGGGGCTCGGTGGGGGAAGGGCCTTCTCAGGCACATGCAGCTGGACTCCCAACCCAGTACTCTATTTATGACTACAAACTCTCCTGTCTCCCACTTTTGCTCAGCAGTATTCAGCAGCCACCTGCTTCTGCCCACTCCCACTGTGAACAGGTAGATTTCTCCAAATCTGCCATCCAACAGGTCACTGGGTAAGCTTAGTGGTGCACACCTATAACCCCAGCACTCTGGGAGGCTAAAGCCTTCCACAAATTCAAACCCAGCCTGGGCAACTTAGTAATGTAGTGGAACCCTGTCTCAAGATAATAAATAAATACATAAATGAAAAGGGCTGGGGCTGTTGCTCTGTGCAAAGGCCCTGAGTTCAGTCCTCAGTACTGGGGGCAGGGGAACCTCCCAAAAGCCTCTCAGGCTCCCTCCCAAAAGGCCTGTAGTAAGCTGGGGTCATGCAGTTATCAGCCCACTCTATGGTCTGATTTTTGAAAGCAAACACCTCCTAAGTTCCTAGTCCAGAAGCAGGAACTCTTCTCCCTGTGCCAGCAGCGGGTGCATCCTGCATCTGACAGGTGAAAGAAAGGCTCTCGCAGGCAGCTGTGAAGCCGAAAGGCTTAAGAACATCCAGAAAAGCTTGCATGAGGTGTGTCAGTTTGACCAGCAGATGAATGAGTCAGTGGGCCAATTATTAACCAGAAGAAATTCTGAACTGAAGATCCCAGGGTGGGGATAGGTGCCCCAACCCCAGAAGGCATCTAGGATCAACTCATACCTCTCAACCCAGCTGTGGGACCTCTGTGACAGGATCCTCTGCAGCCGGCTCCTCACATTCCCCGTGACTTCCCATCGGTGCTCCTCTCCAGTCAGCAGTGCCGAGTTCTCATGCTGGACCCAAATCCCCACCAGCTTCCTACCTCATACCTGCTGCTTGTCCTGAGCCCAGGGATACCACTGCTCCTCTAGTACTGAGCTCAGGTAGTACTACTGCAAAGCCAAGCCAAGCCCTCTGAAGGACAGGCTGTCTGTTGTCCACATTACACCAGCAGCAACCTCAAGAGAACCCGCAGAAGGCAAGGGCAGTGGCTCATCCCGGTTTGTACCCACATGACCTCCGGATGACCCCAGCCCAAGCAAAGCCATAGTTGCCACAAGGGTGGTACTCAACAATGACACTGTCAACTGCATGACAGGTGGGAAGTGGCACTGTGTTCTGCTACTGTGGCAAATGTAATAGGAATCCCTCAGGGCTAGAGAGCCTTCTGTCCATTTCCTCAGGCCTGCCCCTGCACTGGTGCTGTTAGGAGTCTGCAGTCTTCATGAGCCTCCAGAGCCTGGGTCAGTCTCTGCTGTCAACCTCCATCGAAGCTGCGTTCCTGAACCTTCCCCTCTGACCCCCTGCCTGCCACCCTTTACTTTCCCTACTCCTAGCCTCAGAAGGGCAGCTCCTTCCTTCTCAGCCTCCAGTCGGCCCCTCCACGCCACACCTTTTCATTAGATGTGCAGGCTGATGCCGGACTTGTTTGCTATAAACTCCAGACCTTGCATTCACTGGCTGTGTAACTCTGTACTGCAGTCACATCTCCAGGCCACAGTTTCTCCTCACATGTGAAATGGAGTGGAATCTCCCGAAGAGCCTGATTTGAAGAGGAAGTGGGCAGAGCCAGTGGCACTCTGCAGTGAGGCACCAGTCCCTCTGATCTCTCCACCCCTCCTTTCCCAGCCAGTTCCATGAATTCAGCTCTGAATTATTCCCCAGACCTGGAGTCAGGCCTGATACTGCGCTACTCCCAGCAGAGCTTGTCAAATACATGAGAGAATAAGTGAGCAGATGAGCTAAGTCAGGTTACTAAATACTGATAGGAAGTTGCTCTCTGGGAGAAGCAGATGACAAAATACATGCACATATAGTGCTGGCTAATGAAGTCCTCCCTGGGCTTTAGCCTGCTGGGTCCTTCCAGGAACACTCAGTGGCTGTTATCTAGCTTTATCTATTGAGCAGCAGAGGAAAACAGGGAAGGATCTTACCCATGACAGATCCGGGCTTCAAACTGGGGTCTCCAGCCTAAACTCTTCCATCTCTCCTTTCAGTGTGTCCTCAGTCCCAGGGAAGAATGAGCAGGAGACCACAGGGAAGCCCAGCCAACATGAACACGGCCAGACACTGCATACCAAGGATGGTCGGCACAAACGGCCATGCTCTGGGTGGCCAGACCACACAGTTCTCACCGGGCCAAGTCACCGCCCATCGCTGCCCGGGATGGTGCCTCATGCGGGAGCCTGAGAGACCGAGACCCATATTTTGTATGGGATGGGCTTCACCTCAACATACAGAGAGCATGAAAGTGGGCCAATAATAATAATTAAAGTGACCGCTACTTAAACCACCACAGTTAACATTCATCGCCTCTTACAGTGTGCCCACATTCGGCTACGTGGCTTATAGGCATCATCTCATTTAGGTCTCATGACACCCTCAGAGTAAACCCAATTGTGAGCTCCACTCTTTTCAGATGTGGAAAGAGATCTTAGCCATTCAGAGAAAGCAGGCGGAGCTGGAATTTCAATGCCAGTGCAATTTCTTAAGGCATCAAAAAATCTAAGCAGAAAACCCAGCTCCGTCACTGTACGCAAAGTATGTACCCTTGATTTTCCTAAAGTGGGGAAGGTAATACTTACCTTTTAGGAATTTGCTGTAATAAATGCAGAGCCTGGCACATAATAGGCATTAAATAATAATGGCTGTCTTGAGATTTGGATAGGAAAGGAAAGGAATACAGCCAACAAAGGAAGAGGCAAAGCCTCTGTTTTTTTCACCTACCTCTACATTTTCCCATGTTGGCATCTCTGCTTAACAGTCCCCCTTCCTCTGCAAATGCACTATCAGCAGTCTGCTTTTCACTAAGCATAATGGTACACCCCTGTAAGCCCAGCACTCTAGGAGGCAGCAGCAGGAGGATACCAGGTCTAAGCCCAACCTAGGTAATTTAGCAAAACCCTGTCTCAAAATAAAACAAATAACAATGATACTGTAAAGGGCTGGGGATGTAACTCAGGGTTCAATCCCAGCTACTGTAAAACAAAACCAAGAACAAAAACCAAACCTGCTTGTCTTTCTCTTTACCATCTTAGGAAAACTGTATTGATGGAAACAGAAGAACATAAAACTATCTGTGAAACCACCAGTAGACCTCTGGATGGGAACTCCATAGCCAGGTCAGCCACACATCCCAGTCAAATCAAGCACAAGGACAAAGCACTTTGGTTTATCTATCCCATGACCAACCCACAGCTCCCCTCGCTGCATCTTAGGCCCATTACAGGACTGGGTGCTCAGAAATGTCCCATACGTGGATGTCACGGGCACTCACCCAGAGGTACAGGAGCCTACTGGAACTGAATACCAGGCACTCTGAGTTACTAGATCCAGATCCCTTTCTAGATCAATAGCCATACTGGCAAAAAGTTAAGAAAAAGAGCAAGAAGAAAGGTTTGATAAACCAGTCTAGCCCCTTCCTTTAGCTACCACAAGTAAAAGACTCTGGAGATTGCAACCAAGATGCAAATGGATGGAATTATCGTTGCCAATGAGTCTTTTGTCTACTGTCAAACTCAAGGTCAAGTGACTCCGGGAAGGGAAACCCTGTGAACTAAAGCTCCAGGATGAGCAAGAGATTTCCAAAAGGCCTTTTTTCCCTGGCTTTTTCTAAAAGGGGGCTTTCAAATGGAACCCAAGGTTTAAATTACTAAGGGGCCTCCCGGGCTCATTAAGTCCACAGGAGATAACGCTATCTGGTAAACTTAAAATAGCCCTAATGGCAAGGAAGGAAGTAAATCCTTTAAACTGGATAGGACAAAGAGATTGGGGGGTTGGAGTAGGGTAGGGGTGTCGGGTGGGGTAGAGGTCTGGCCTGTACCTTCCCTCAGTGGCTTCACAGAACTGCAGCTGTGGCTGACCCGGGTGTCTTGGGCTTAGCCCAGGGGCAGTTCTCTGGAGACAAGCACTGTCTCCGTGGCTGCCAAGGGCCATGAGGCCTAAGATCTACAAGAAAGTTGACAGTACCATGCAAGCTGCTGCCGCACTGGGCAGACACCAGGTTGGCCATATCCCTCAACCACAGCCGGGCAGGGGGAAACCAAGTGGATTTGCTTGCTGCTCACAGCTCTAGGTTCTTCCCCTACAATGAGCACTTCTGGTCTTCCGTGCCTAGAGTCCCTCCTCCTCGGCCTGGCTAGCTTTTCTTTCCCAGAAGCCCTGGGCACCTCCTAAAGGCTGGTGAAGTTAGGGGTCTGTGTGCATCATGAGCACGCCTCCCCTGAGCCTCAAGATGCCTTCTTCTACCTGCACTGGGTGGTGGCAAGGCTCCTCTGTCTCATCCCTGGGTAGAAAGGAAGCAGATGGGAGTCAGCACGGAGCTGCCACTCTCTTTATTATCTGTGGTACACAGCTCACGCCTGCCACTCAGTAGGAGCTAAAAACATTTCTGCAAAAGCTAAGGCAGTATAATGATAGTGATTTAAACATGAAAAAAAAAAAAAAGTTCCTGTGAAGTAGTATCTACTACTGAGCACCTGTGTGTCTGTACTGTGTTTTATACAAGCAGTCCTCACATCAATCCCATGAGGTTGACGGTGAGGAAACTGAGGCATAGCCAAGTTAGGAAACTCATCCAAGGTTATCTATACTCCTGATGAGTGTGTTTGGTTCAGGGCCCTGAACAGACGCTGGGTCATTGTAGGTGACTGCCTGGCAGCCTTGCTATAGAGGGGAATCAGGGTCCACACATTGATACACGGGTTTGAAGACTGATTTGTTGTCCTTGTTGTTT
Organism: Octomys mimax; assembly: GCA_002564305.1. Classification (NCBI taxonomy): domain Eukaryota; kingdom Metazoa; phylum Chordata; class Mammalia; order Rodentia; family Octodontidae; genus Octomys; species Octomys mimax. The sequence goes on from NDGM010933557.1 coordinate 5,857, forward strand.
TAAAGGTAGAATGAAACCCGGATGTTACTGTGAATAAAGGAAGCACAGAGGGAGCTCTGTGCAGGGAATACGGGATCACACGGCCAGAACAAATAAAAAGTAAACTTTACTGCTCCCTCTCACCCTTTTTGACCCAGATGGGATAAAGGAAGTGAATCCCAGGAAGGAAAGGTGATAAGGCCAGGGCAGAGGAGTGGAGGATGACTTAGTGTTGACCTGAAGTTGTCAGTTTCCCTCAAAAGGTCATTTCACCTGGATCAGTCAGGGAAGGACACAGAACCCAAGAGCAGGTACAAAGGCAGCAAGCATGTGTCCCAAGGTCCTAGGCTGCCCATCAGAGACGGCCCAGGAAGCCTGATTTTATGGGCTTAGTCTGACAACCTTCAGGCTCTTCTGGAGGGTGGCCAGGCAATCCGTGTGGTCTCAGTACAGCTCACCCATCCTTGCAAAACAGTGCTGGGCCCTAACCACACTGCTGACCCAGAGGGGAAAATGTGAGCTGGTGACCTCGGATAAAATTCTCACTGTAAAGTGGCATTTGCTTAAAGAGACCAGGCTTTTAACAAGAACACTCCTTGGGGCTCTGTAGAAATTCAGAGGAGGAGTTAGACAGCTGATAAAACCTGAAAAAGGGCTCTTAGGGAGTACAAACAGCATAAATGAATTCGTGGCGGTCTGGCCAATGTGACAGGGAACAAGGGACAGAGAAGCTGTACAGTTCAGCATCACACAAGCCCCCAAATCAAGTGTGACAGGTGAGCTTAACTGACCAACCAACTGCGTTGGGAGCCTCATGAGCTGGGAAGCCATACTCCTCAGTGGGTCCTGGAGGCCTCGCCGTGGGGTCTGTGTCTGGCCCCTGCTTTCTTTCTGGCACAATTCCCCTAATCTGCTTCCTGGCTCCCATGAACTAAGCAGCTTTGCTCCATAATGTTCCTATCTTGGAACTAACTGGCCATGTGCTAAACTTTATAAAATTGTGAGCCAAATACGCCTCTCTTCCTTTCAGTTGCAGGTGTCAGGTCTTTTGTCCAGTATCAGGAAAGTTGACTAACAGATCAAGCAAGCAAGAGATAAAAGTAGAACTTCGAAAATAGAGTGAGCCTTGGGCAAGTTTGTGGGCTCCAAGGAGTGAACAGGAGGGAGAAGGGGGCCTTGTTCACAAGTGACAGATAGACAAGCAAGAGAAAACAATGAATATCCCAGGGTTGAGAGTGACAAATCCAACAGAGACTCACAAAGACTACAAAGCCCTGACCAAATGTTCTGGAGACAGTGCTGAAGGACTGACCTGGTATTGGGTGCGAAGTTGGAGGGGCTTCTGTGGTACACAGGCCAAGAGTTCTTTCCTCTTTAGCATCCACAGCTGCCAACATCCCAACCAGGGAACACACTTACAAGGCCAGCTTCAGAGGTGGAACACAGTCAGTCCAATTTAGGAATCAGTTGCAAACACCTTTGGAGCTAGGTTAGAATCAAGAAAGACAACGAAAGTAACAATAATAGAACAAAATATATAACTGCTGAAACAATGTTATAAAATGCTACAAAGAAATCCACAGAGGAGAAAAAAAATGTATGTGGCTGGGTCCCTAAGGCAAGCTCTGGACCAAGTCCTCTAGCACAGATGGTAACTGGAGGCATCCTAGGAAGCCTTCCTGGAGGAGGTACATCTTTGAGCAGAGCTCTGAAAATCTCAGGTTTCAGAAGCAAAAAGAGAAAAAAAGGAAATTCCTGGAGAGGGCAGGGCCTAGCCCAAGCAGTGGCATTTCCAAGCTTGGGGCAGCAGTCTGGATACACTGCACAGATTTAAAAGCCTGTGGATCCTCGAGGAGAGGCCCAGAGAGACAGCTTGGCAGCCGCTACGCAGAGCTGCAGACTGGGCCACTAGCTGCCTGTGGATTAAGTGGGTGGACAGAGAGCCAGTGGTGGGAGATAAAAGGGAGTGAAGTGGATAATATTTAGAAGCAAACTCAAGGGGAAAAGAACGTCGGCAGTCCCTGGCAGGCTGCAGCGCTCGCCAGCATTCTTGTTTCCTCCCTAGAAAAGCTGCTATACCATGCGACCTCGTCCTGGCTTTGAGAGATGTCCAAATGGGAACTATTAACAAAGGCACGCTCCCATTTTTATCTCCATCAGAAAGTGCTTTACTGCTGCCGCCGGTGCAGCTTTTTCTCTCAAGCCAGGAATTGGAGAGAGAGTTGGGGGAAGGAGATCAGACAACAGGCTTGCAGATGGGGCTTCTTGGAATTCTTGAGAATTGGCCCCTTCCAACTCCAAGATTTTAGAAGTCTGTGTCTATGAGCTGAAAATTAGATGCTAGGATTTCATGACGTGAAGATCCTTCGGGTCCAAAAATGTCTTTGAGCCCAATGTTCTAAGATTTCACCATTCTTGGATTCCTTGAGCCTCAGGATTTAGGCTTATGGATGGGGAGTCTCTAAGCCTGGAAGTCTCCTTGCTGTGAACTTCTGATTTGAGGCTAGAAGATTTTATGGTTTCTTCATCATGTCTGCCTTTAGAGCCTCACTCTCCTCTTCCCTCCTCTGGAGGTGGCCAAATCATCCTGCACTCCTGCTTCAGAGTTTCTTTTCCCACTGGGCTCGGATATTAAGGCCCAAATCTACCAAGCCATAGAGAGGGACAGATAGAGTCTGCCATGCCAGGAGGTGCTTTGCAAATAGACTTCAGGTCCAGAAGGGATCCGAGTGTCCATGTGCCCAGGGGTCACCAAAGGGACTTCCACACCACACGGCAGACACTCCCAGCCACAAGGCTCTGTGTGGGAGGTGTGCTAGTTGTGAAGGGCAGTGGAAGCACAGCTGGGACCAGAGGAACGCTGCTTTCCAGTCCAGGTTCTGGACTTACTTGCTGTGGTAGAGACCAGGCTGAGCTAATTCAGTCCTGATTGAGGGCTCTCACTCTGGGTGACTCCTGGAGATGAGAGGGCTCAGCATGGTCTAAGGGCCACCAGTGGTACCCAGCTGTCTGGAAGGAGGCTTTCTCCCTCATCTGAGAAGAGCACTTGGATCTGACAGGAAGCCCCGTGGGAGGCTAAATGTTGCCACTGAAGCTTAGACAATGCTGAAGCACTCAAGAGAATGGCTCTGAAAGATGGGCAGACACAGCAGGAAGACAAAAGAAGAACAGGGTCTCTACATGAAGAGTTGAGAACCAGGGCATGGGACAGACTAACAGTGCAGTGTTTTTTGCCTCCAGTGCTACAGCTGTAAAACAGGACTAACAATATGTACCTTTCAGAGGGCCTGCCAGATAGCTCAGCGGACTAAAGCACCTGCAGGGTTTGATCCCCAGTGTGCCATGCTGGCCCCACCCCCAGGGCACGCTGAGATGATGATTGAGACTGGGCATGGTGGTGAGCACTTGTAATCCCAGCACTTGGGGGCTGAAAACAGGAGAATCACTAGGAGTACGATCTACATAGTGAGACCCTGTAGACCCTGTACTAAATACATTTTTAAAAATGTATTTAGGGTATAAAAGTAAGGCACTTTGTTTCTCAATAAAATTATGGGAAAAAAAGTAAAGCACACTCTCCAGTCATGAAGTACATAGGCGAAAGTGCCCAAGTGTCTGTTCCCAGATCCTGCATTGGCACAGCACAACAAGGGACTCTGGCTGAGTGCGTGGAGGAGAAGCAAAGAGGGACAGGAACTGTAATGAAGGAGAGGATAAAGCCTGGGAAGGTGGCCGGCAGACTGCGCTGCAACAGTCTGGGGCTCTCTGTTCTGTAAAATGGCAGCAAGATCACCCACCAAAAGCAAAAGGCTTCCTTCTAGACAAGCAGGTAGCAGCAGCAGCCCGCCAAAGACAAATCTGCCAAGGGCAGATACCTCAGGCTCAAAGTCTCAGGGTGGGTTGGCTGAGAGACCCTCTAAGAGGTATAGTGTAGGCCAGCAAAGCGTATCAGGGAACCAAACCAGGGCCAGCACTGGAAATCCTCTAGCCCAGTGTTCTCATGGGACAAAGGGGCAATTTAAGTCCAGAGAGGGTAAAGGAGTAGCTCCAAGTCACAGACAAGGCAGGAAGTGGGGTACAGACTCCTGTGTGCCTTGAATCTGAACTTCCTACTGTGGTGTAATTGTGTGTGTTCCTCCAGAATTCACAGGTTGACATCCACCTTAAGGTAATGGCATTAAGAGACGGGGACCTCTGGAAGCAAAGCCTTCATAAATTAGTGCCCTAATGAAGAGGGTTGGAGGAGCCATTTAATCCTTTTCCCCTTCTACCACTGTGAGGATACAGACAAGGCCCACCTATGAAGAGCAGGCCCTCATCAGACACTGCGTCTGCTGGCACCTGGATCCTGGACTTCTCAGTCTCCAGAACTGTGAACAATAAATGTCTATGGCTTACAGAATATCTAATGTAAGGTATTTTGCTATAGCACCCTGTTTGCTGATTTTGATATTTTGTGCCATTGTAAGAGTGCATTAAAGTTCAAGAAGGGACTCCTCCCTCTACCATACAACAGTGCTCGATGGTCAGATCATGGTTTCTGACAATTGGTCATTCATTCATTCATTCTGCAAATACTTCCTGTATACATACTAATACTTCCTGGTTCCCAGGGTATAGATGTAGAAGCCCTGGCTATCAATGGAGAAGGCCTTTCTTTTTGCAACTGTGTTAGCCTATCCAGAGTGGGGTGGAGATGGGGGAGATCTTCACAGTAGTCCCTTGGACAGCTGGGCACACTGCACAGGAGGCAGCTGGTGCCCAGGATGTCTTTGGGACCTCCTCAATTACCTGTTTCCAAATTACCTCTTTCCAAACAACATGCTTTGTTTCAGCATAAAAAGAAGACAGCCTCTGCTCCAACCCCACCCATAATTGGTCAGCTAATGACATCATTAACAACCAAAATTGATTTATCTCTCCGATGCCTGAAAAGCTTAGACTTTAGCAATGGCCACACCTGAGTCAGAACGTGAAATCCACTTGGTCTGTCTCCATAATGTCCTAACCTTGTCAAGTCTTATTTTATGTTTTTAAAATAGATACAACAACATACCTTGCAGCATTTCCACCACTATTAGAGAAAATCCATGCGCAACGTGCAATGCAGCACCCTGCACAGAGACAAAGCCTGACAAACGATTTTGCAGTTTCTCTCTCTTTGGCAAAATAGTTGCAGAACTTCACAAATATTTTTGACACCCTTGGTAAGCATGCCTCTCTGTTCAGGTTCTGCACATGCTGGAGAACAGGGGCAGCATACTGGTTTCAACATGGCACAATACAGACTTGCAGGGTCCTGTTTTCTTATCATACTTTGGGTAACCATATCACTTAGAAGTTTTCTTATCCAGTGCTCAACTGTACAGGGGTGAATGGGGGAGGACAGAGGTGGCCCACAGAGAGTGTGCAGCCAATACCAATCCCTCAAGGCAACAGGCAGAGCTGATTGTTGGATGCTGCAGTCCAATAACATCATGAGATTTAGACTTAAGGTTCAGTCATCCCAGATGCACAAGGACAGGGGCCCATCACTCTCTCTGTCTACTCTAGCTTCAGTTTGTTCGGCACAGGTTGGGCAGTGGATAGGGCTACTGGCAGGACACATCTGCTTCTCCTGTGCTCTTCGTCTCCCCTGCTTTGGAGTCCACTCAGACAATTTGCTAAGCACAGAAGCAACATGCAGGTCGTCATTCACCCTCTCCACAACCTTCCTCATGTACTCCTTGTTCTCCCAAATCAGCTCAACTTTGAAAACTGGTAATGACTGCTCCACAGAATGCACAGGGACACTGGGCCTTGCCCAAGATTACAGACAAGCCTCCTCTCTCAAGCCTACCATGTTGAGCTGTCTGCTACACATCAGGAAGAACTTTAGAGGACTTCCCTTTACCATCCCCACTCCAGCCTCATAGTCCAAGGAAATAACTTCTCTACAAGGACAAATTTGCCAAGAAATAAAATGCTAAGTCCTCAATCCTAGAAGGAGACAGAAAACAGAAGAAAAGTAAAGGGAAGCTCGCAGGAGGATACTGCACAGATAGGAGGAAGTCAAGAAACAACACAAGATGGCAGGAAGAGCACATTGTTCATTTAGAGTCCAGCCGATGGACTCTGTTCCTTATTAGCCACATGACCTTGAGCAAGTCATCCACCCTTTCTGCATGCCCATCTTAGCAAGCCTTAACGTTATTGTGAGAATTCAATAAAATGTATGAAGAGCTTCCTGCAGGGTGCCCTGCACGTGGAATTGATTAGAATCTTCCTATGGAATGTCAAGGCTGGAAGAGGCTGGAACGATGACCTAATCCTGGTGTCTCATTTCATAAACAGAGAAAGCAGGGCCCAGAGAGAGGAACTGACTTGTCCAAGGTCATAAGGCAAAGTCATGGCGATGCTAGGGCTAGCACTGTCAGTTTATTTTCATTTTCATTTAGTATTTTTGTTTTTTACTTTATTTTAAAATCAGAGGCCAAAACATCATAAACCTGCTCTTCCAAGAGGTGAAAGCTGTGCAGTTACCAGTCTTCCACACTTTGGTGGCTCCTCAAGGCTCTGAAGCCCTGAACTTACGTTCTCTCATTCTCTCTTTCCACTTAACAAGTAAAACCATGGTACTCTGTCCAGGGGGGGGAATATATATATATATACATATATATATATATATATATTTCAAAATTAAAACTAAACTCCTAGGCCTTAACAAGAAAGGCACTACCATAAACCTTCTTCTTTTCGCCTTCTTTTCTCACTACCCCCCGACCCAAATATTTTGCAATAATAGTAATGCTTCGAGGAAAGAAAAAATAAAAATCTGATGCACTTAGCAGATATTTCAGTACAATAATGTATCACAGATGTTCATATCAAACAGTGTATATGCGCATGCAATTTTACTGAGAAGGCTGTTGCATTTCTGACTTTGGCTTTTGGGAACCCTAACGACCCATCTACCCTGGTTCTGGAATTCCTCCCTTTTCAGTTAGCCCAAGGCTGCCCAAGGGGTTAGAAGAGGGATTTCATCACTCCCTCCAAAATGATAACAGGACAAATTGGTGAAGTCAGACGTTCCGGCAGGTGGTGAAGGGTCTGTAGATTAGGGAAAACCAAGAGGAGTCTTACTTTCTTTTACTCAGGACTTGCATTTTGCAGCTCTTTTGAGACGTTATACCCAAGAACAATTTGAAAAGAGTGGGTCCAGGCTGGTGATGGCATGGGTGCATTTTTGAAACAGAAATCAGAGTCTGTTTGATCTTCTAACATGGGCTTTGGAGACTGTCAGCGGGCTCCTTGCGGGCCGATGAATGGCTCTCAGGAACCTTTCCTAAAACATAACCTCACACACTTTACAGCAAATGTTTTCACCCCACCAGAGCCCTCATTTGGTTGAACAGCAGCATTTCCAGACCCCAAAGAAAGATAGTTTTGTTGTTTTAAGAGAGATAGATTAAAGCCAGGGGCTGTTTAACCAGAAGACTGGAGTGCTCCCTTCAGCCCTTGTCAGATTCCTCTGTGGTTGGTACAAAGAGGGTGTTGAGAGTGACACTGGATCCCCCACCTCTCCAACCTCAAAAAGATATAGAGGCCTCTGAGCAGAGAGGCCCCCCCACAAACCTGCCTCTAAAATGAGATGGGCGGTGAGTGCTCTCCCACCCCAGATAATATCAGCTCCCAAGCCTGGCAAGGGAAAAAGTCACTTCAGAAGGAGAGCGCCGCTATGTTCAGAGGAATCAGCACCGGGCCAGAGAATACGCAGGATTTTCCCCCCGTGGAGAAGGAGTCAGGCATAGTCAGAACCCCGCGGGGCGTGACTAACTGCCCCAATATTCCTGCCCCTGGGGCCCTCTGGGTAAGGACTCCACAATTATGGGAGAACCAGCAGGAGAACCGACAAACCCGCCTTTCATTTGGCCGGCAAGTCAATCTGCCTTCTTACCTCCCTGGGGACAATATTGCATTTCCCCTGGAAAAACAAAGGCCAGGGATCTCCGAAGGGGGATCAGTTTCTGCCACGGTTTCCCTGGTGAAGAGGTTGCAACATCTCAGGAGCAGTAGGCAGGTCTGATTGTAGTGAGCGTTTCTGCCTGGTCATTTTGGGGGCTGTCTTCTTAATGAGGAGCAGGCATGTTTCAGGACTTGGCCTCACTCAGAGGCCTGGGAGCTACCAGCCTGGGAGCCCCCACCAGGGATTGACAGTCCTGTTCTGAAGGCACAGATGTGAACTCATTGTTTCCACGGCCTGAGAGTTGAGTTTGTGGCCAGGGAGTTGAGAGTGACCTCTGCCCATGGAGACAGGCTTTTAATGACATTTCGCTGGTTCAGGTCTCTGGCATCCAGAGACTTTAAACTTAAGCCCCTCCCTTTTCCCTGCCCCCGCCCCTGAAGTTTAGAAATCAGAACTGTCAACCTTTAAGCAAACACATTTCTCTGAAATTATTAACCCCCAAAGTCTCCTTGCTAACTTTCTCCCAGTCTTTCTCCTTGCTAACTTTGAGAGTGGCAGAGCTTAGCAAATCCTAGAGAATTCTGTAGCACTTAACCCGAAACAGCCAACCAGAGCTTAGAGAAACTGGATTTGTGACACCGCCTCTGACAGCCCAGGCTAGGCACCACATCCCCCCTGCGTCTCTTCCTGCAGACCCACGACCCAAGGTATGTGTCCACACCACAGCCTCCTGACAGAACCCTGCTCCCAAGACAACAGGGCCTTGCTAGGCCTGACACAGACTGGCAACTCCTTTTTTGTTTTGGATCACTCTGATGCTCCCAGGGAAATTCTTTCTGCTCAGGCAAGCACAGCAGGTGGAGAGTGGATATCCCAACAGGAAACCACTGAAATAGAAGCAAACATCTAAACTCTTACCTCAGATCCTAACACACACTGGTTTACCCTTATCCTAACAAAGCAGCCCTGGGCCAGAAAGGACCTCTCCCTGTGGAGAAAGGACCTGGCTCTGGCTGCCAACTGGAAAAGGAAGACAAGAATTAGAGAAGACGAACAAGATGCTAGGCTTTCCAGGCTGCCAGCACCAGGCTGACACATTGCCTACCTGAGAGAAGTTGAGCCCATTGAGTGGATGGCACTGCTCCTCCACCTGCTCCACAGCACCAGTGCTCTTCTTCATCTTCTCAGCCTGCTGGGCCAGGTAGAGGTCCAGCACAGGCACACCTCGGGAGCGCACATCCGTCTCAGTGAGTGAGTTCACCATGAGCATCACCCACACGGGTCTCTTGCGCTCCCAGTTGCCTGCGATGGCATTGAACAGGTAGTCAGCATAAAGCCCTTTTCCTCTCTGCGCAGGTGTCATCCAGGAAGGCATCATCAACTTCACATAGTCTAGGTGGCGCTTCAGGCGCCAGTAGAGCTCCTGAGGAAGCACATCCTGTAGGTTCTCCCCGGGGGGCAACAGCTGGCAGCTGGCCAGCGCTGAGACTGTGTAGGGGTCTGTCAGGTCCAGTTCAAAGTAGACACGGGCACTGGCCTGGAAGGCTGCCTTAGAGTTGTCCGGGATGAAGTCCCAAACGCGGGTATAAGGGACGTGGATGGTGCCAAACAGGTAGGCTGGGGGATGGCGCCTAATAGTCCAGAGGAAGGAGTTCAGGTCCCTCTGCTGCAAGGAGAGAGAAGACAGGCCAGGCAGTGAGGGTGAAAGTGGCAGAGGAGAGCACAGAGGATGGCACAGACAAGGACAGGGGAGAAGGGGAAACAAGCTGAAAAACCCACATCCAATTTGGATTTATCATCTTTTATGCGAAAGATCTGGACTGAATCATTTCACTTCCCACAGACTCAGTTTCCTCAAATGAAGTGAGAGCAGGCGCTTCTGGGAGGACTAGAAGACATGATGTGTATATCCTGAGCCCTCAGGGCAGTGCCAGGCGGAGGAAGTGGGCAATGAAGAGCAGCTCTCATTATGGCCGGCTTTCACTGTGAGAGCCAAGCACTGCACCATACCACCTGAGAACATTCAGACTTGGCCAAGTCAAACCTTCACCAGTGGTGTTTTGTGTGGAGGGCGGGGAGAGGGGGACCAAGAGTCCTGCTCTGGCAAGAAGGGAGGAAGTCATATAACTTTAAAATCCAACCATTAGAAGATACATGCCAAGAGCACTTTGAAAGCAGAACACCTATTAAAAATAGCACACCTATTTCAACAGCTACTTCCCATTCATCAGGGTGGATACGGTTTTCTTCTTGGAGGGCAGGTCTGGGGTGTTAGCTACTTTGCTCTACCAACTGAAACCACAGATGAGAAAGTGCTTTAACATCCTGCAAAGCCAAGTAAAGTCTCAATTTCTGGTTTGGGAGGCAAGGATTTCATAGAAGGGAATCCCAAGAAATATATATTATTCTGGGTGTGTTTCAGGTGCTTTACATATCAATAATGTATACCTGGTCTGCACCCCCAATTCTGTCACTTTCTATGACCAAACTCTCACTGGGTGGGTGGGCACACCCAATGTGTGTGTGTGTGTGTGTGTGTGTGTAGGTCATGTAGATCAAGTCCACATTTCCAGGCCCACATCAGGGCCAGAGAGTGAGGGGTATGAAAAGCAGATTATAATTTCTTATAGGCAAAGCTATTTTCTGTCCAGAAAGTCCCTGGAGTCCCAGTGACCACTTGAGAGCTTTGATAAATTCAACATTTTTCTGCTGAGTTCTGGAACAAATGAAAAATATGTGTTGGGGGTGTAGATGGGTAAACAGTTCCTTACTTTGATAACAAGCAAAAGTTGTGAGTCCCTGTACGTTTGTGATACACTGATCAGCTGTACAGCTAACAAGGCCCCTGTTCTGCGCAGGACCAGCTGCTGGAGCTGCACCTTGCCCAAAGCCAACTAATTCCCTGCTAACAGGGCAGTGCACAGGCCCCACAACACAGTTCTCCGGTCTCCTGACCTCCAATTCAGGGCTCCTGCCAGTGTGTTAACGTATACTTGAAGTGAAGGATACCAGTGAAAATCAAGGGATACCTGACTTTGGAAGGAAAATTACAAGGACCAAATCCCTAGACCCCCAAGGAAACATTGGGCCAACATGTCTTGACATTTGCTTTTTCTCTCTTCTAGAGTCTTCCCCTTATTTACCCAAACAAACAGGGGCACCTTGGACAGTCGGGCTAGAGCCTGGGCTTCAGGGGAAGAAAGATAGGGGAACTAGCATCACGGAGAAAGTGTGCCCTGGGTCGAAACAGGAGGGCAGGGAGAGAGAGGCGAGCCTGGGAAGAGGCAGAATGTGTGAGTGAGAGGGCAAAAGGGTTGGCTGGAACTTGGAGAAAAGAAAGCAAGGAACGTAGGAAGATAAAGTCAGAAGAGGACAGGGACCACAGGGTCAAGACAGAATACAAGTCAGAGAGAGCTGAGACAAAAAAAAAAAAAAAAAAAAAGCATAGCAAGCGGAAATGTCCAAGCAGGACCAAAGGCGAGAGGAAAGCCTGAACGTCAGCCAGTGAAGGAACGGGAGAGAGGGAGCGCCCCATCTCAGGTCCCGAGCTTCAGCAGACAGATGTAAGCAAGAGATGGGCGTCCAAGGCTGTTCCCAGAGGGCAGAGAAAGTGCGGGCGCACTGAGAAGGGGGTTCGGAGAAGGGCAAGACCCAAACCGTCGCCCCAAGAACTGAAGTGCCCAGGCGGGCGCGCAGGCAGGAGAGTGGCAGGGCAGGCACTCGCTCACCGATCCGGGCGGCCGGCACTGTCCTCCGTCCGGGGGCTGCGGGCGGGCGCGGGCGGTGGCTAGGAGGGCGGCGAGCAGTGGCCCCGCCAGGGCGGCTTGCATCCTGCCGGGGCCCGCGGGGAGCGGGGACCTTCCAGGGAAGCGCCCCCTCAGCAAGGCGGGTAGCCCCCAGCTGCTACGGAGAATCCTTCGGAGCGCGGGGCTCCAGCCGCGAGATGCTGGGAGCCCTCTGGGACGTGGCTGGATGTCCCAGTTGGACCTGGGGGTCTCTTTGGGGCGGGGCTCGTTCTGTTGGAAGAGGGGGACCCTCTGGGGCGGGGCCCCTCACCAGGGCGCGCAGCCCGGTTGGCCAAGCGCCGGGGATCTGAGAGCGCGCAGAGGTCCCAGGCACGCAGGGGTCCCAGAGCTGCGCTGGGGTCCTGGGACACGTGGGGTTGCTAGGGCAGCACGGATATCCTAGGGTGCGCGGGTTTCGGGTTATGCTGGGCAGTCGGGGCGCGCAAGGGTCCCAGGGGTGCGCGGCACTCCAGGGGGCGCGCGGTGGGACAAGTGCTGTGGAGGTCGCAGCGGTGCGGGGGTCGGGTGTGCGGCGCCCGGTGGCCCCTGCGCCCGGCTCAGAGGGGCGGCGGGCGGCCGCGCGGCCGCAGCCCGGGCTCCGCCATGCTGCTCCGCGGCCGGGAGGGAGGGAGAGAGGAGGGCGGGAGAGCGGCGCGGAGCCGGGCCGGGCTGGGGGCTGGGGCCGCTGGGGTGGGGGGAGGGGAGGGCCCGGCGTGGGGGGCGGGGGGCCGGGGCCGCGCCGGGCCGGGCCGGGCCGCTGGGAGTCTGGGCAAGCTCTGCGCCCGGACGCGGCGAGGCGGGGTCTGATGGGCATGGCAGGCGTTCGCTCGCTCCTCGCTTGCTCCTCGCTCGCTCCCTCACACTCGCGGAGGGAGGCGAAGCCCGCGGCAGCCACTTCCCAACTTTCCAAACTTCCCAGCGCAACTTTTCCCTCTCCTCCCCTACCCGTGCCTCCTCCTCCCTCCTCCTCCCCCTCTCCCTGACCGGCTCCCCGCCGGGCCAGAGTTTCCACGCTCAGCCACCAGAGGGTGCCCGGGCCGAGGACCCACCCGGGGACCCTCTCTAGCTCAGAGGTGAATGCGGGCTAGCTGGGCTAGCTGCAACAAATTTGGAGACATGGACTAGCTTCGCCCATCCTCGATCTCAGCTGGAGTGAACAACCAAAGGTGTAGGAGTTGAGCAGGCACTGCAAGATAATCTGGGAATGCAGCATCCAGGGAAGCCGGTATTTGCAATTTTGCATCAAGCGCCTGTGCCTAATACTGGCATGAGTGTCGTAGGTGTTCTGCAAGCACTAGCTGAGTTAAAAAGGAAACTTTAAAAAGAACAGAAAATAATCATCCTCAACAGTCCTTGGAAACTTCCACATAGGCAGTTCTCCCATCTATTTTCTGGAGTACACACAGGATGCCAGTGCCTGGCTCTGGAAGAGTGAGGATTCCATATCCTGGTTTCTTAGACTACATGAAGTGAAGAGCCCTTAAAGCCACCCCTTGCTACCCCACGGAACAAATGTGGCCTAGAGAAGGCCAAGGAATAAGACCTAAGCTTCTAGATTTTTCTTCCAATGAACAGGGAAACTGAGTTACAGTACTGCTGCTTAGTTCTGTTAAATGAGTTTTCTGACTTTTCTACTCTGATATATGAGGTTGTGTTGGGAGCCTGCAGTTAAAACACTATGGTGGCAGAAATACAGAGGCACAAGGGAATGGGAACAGAGAGGAAGGACTCTCGACACAACCTGGAGGCCTAATGAAGCTTCCTGGGAGGAGTCCTGAGAGATCAGTCCGACATGGCTGAGAGGCTTGTGCTGGAGGTCTTCCTGGTGGAGGAGGAACAGGTGCAGAAGCCTAGAGACGTGAGCACAGGTACCTCCCACTTGGGACTGCAAGCAGCTTGGCACCCCTGGAATAGAAAGCAAGTGGCAGAAATGGAAACTGTGTCTTCCAACCCAGTCAAGGGATCCAGCTCTTTTATGTGCACCATGATGGGAAGTCACTGCTGCCAGAGCCGAAGTCACTGGCGGTGGAGTGCATCTGTGCTTGCACAGGGCATGGTTTGGAGGGGCGAGTTGTAAACTCAAAGACCAATGAAGAGACAAACTCTCTGCTGTCCAAGTCTCTCTCACACCTGCCTCCAGGCACCAGGCTGAGCAGCTGGAGACCAGCTAGACCGGAAGGACAGACAAGCCTCCCAGAGCACCGAATCTGGACTAGCTGGGCTGGAGGGGTGAAAAAGTGCCACAGCACATAAGATGTGGTCTATTGAGAGGAGCACCGGAAGGAAAGGAAGAGGACATCAGAAATGGGCAGGTTGGATCACATGAGGTCCATAAAACTGCCACTTTTATAGGTCAGAAATGAACGAATGTTGGCAATTTCACATGGTTCAATTTACTAGTGTCCACAGCAACCTTTGCCTGTCAGACTTAGCCACACGCATATGGTGACAGACACTGAACAGGCCAGAATGCCCAGACAGTAGCTCTGCGTTTCCCCCACACAGAGCTCTGAGGGCTGCAGCTGTGACAAAAGAGAAGTCTCTGAAAACTGTTACCCAGCCCCCACCCCCGAGGCTGCAAAAGCCAAGCCCCAAGTCCCCTTGGTGAAGGGGAGAAATAGTCGGGAGGTGAGACCTTCATTCCTGCTGGTGGAGGCACATGGTCTTCACTGGAGAATTAGATGACACAAGGCAGGGTCATAAACTGGGCCATGTTAAAAATGATGGTATATGTGAATATGTATTGGTGATTTAAAAAATCTTTCTGGGGCCAGGGAGATAGCTCAGTAGAATAAGTGCTTGCCTGGAAAGCACAAGGGCCTGAGTTC
>NDGM010933560.1:0-17135 GCA_002564305.1 Octomys mimax
CTCAGGCCCTTGTGCTTGCCAGGGAAGCGCTTATTCCACTGAGCCATCTCCCCAGCCCCCTGTGATGTATTTTATCCTTCCATAAAACTTCTTATGCATTAGTTCATTTTTCCTTGTCACTTTAGATCAGAGAAAATGATGTGAACACATGAAATAGCTTTCTTGTGGTCACCCATTCTGTGAGTTGAGGAGGGTGGATTCTGTAAGTGGCTTGAGTCCAAATACACAGTCTGGATTGTGGAGAGATAATGCATTGTCTCATCTCATTATACCAAATGTTACGTTGATTTTGTTTATTTGGAATGAGCGAAAGTAAGGCATGAAAGGAAGTAGCATGAATATTGGGCAGAAACTTTATTTTATAATTTCTACTGTTTTGTTTACACAGCTGTGTGCCCCAAGCCCCCAACTTTCCCTCTGCTGCTATCATAAGACCTCTGGGGTGTCCAGCTGGCCTGTGTCTGCTGATAGATCAGAGGACTGTGAGACCATGCACTTAGAGGGCCATTGATTGCCACTGTGTCCAGCCTCACAGCCCATCCCCATCAGCAGGACTAAAAGCACAGGCTCTGGGATTTATGGCTTGAGTGGGGTGAGGAAGGCTTTCTAAAAATGTATTACTTTTTATATTGAAAAGCCTTCTTCCACTTAGATCTCGCCAAAGATGTCTGGTGAGAAGTGTTTCTAACATAGTAGTCAATATGTATTTGTATAAATCATTTATAGCCCTGTTTTAGGAAATGTTGCCAAGAAAAGATGGATAACTACTTTGTCTAATATGAAGATTTACTCTTCTGAGAAGTTTCAGATGTATTGATTAGAACAAGGATGCCATACTTCATTCATCTTCATACTTTAAAAACTACTGCTTAGAAATGGCAGTAATTCCCAGTTGAATACTGCTGCAGTAATGCTAGACTTCTCTGCTATTCCAGCTGTGCAGTATTACCCTCCTTCATTGCAAATCCAGACATCCCAACAGGACCAGTCTCCCCTCTCTCCTGAGCCGTCCCCATCCTTCTCGGCCTCCTTGTTTCTGAGTCTTCAGCTTGCCCTCTAGGCTGTGTTACAGCGAGCCATTTCAGCTGACTCCCACCTTTGGAGGCGAGGAAGGCAAGCCCTAGATTTAGATATTCAAGTCTTGGCTTAGTCATTTTACCTTTCTTTGTTTCTCATCTTTGAAGGAAGGATGTCTTGTTTACTTTTCTCATTGCAGAGACAAAATACCCAACACTCAAAGTTCAAGGAGGAAAGATTCATTCAGCTCACAGTTTGTAGAGGCTTTGGTTCATAGTTGGCTGGCTCCAAGGCAGGGTGGCACTGCATAGGACAAATCGCTTATGGCAGGCAGAAGGAAGCAAAGTGGCAAGTGACATGTGACCACAACAGCTCTCTTTCTGTCCCTTCCATTCTATGCTCTATGCAGGCAATGCACCCTTAGGGCAGGCAGCGCTCACACCCATGGAGGACTTCCCATCATGTAGTGTCAGAGCTATGTCAAGCCAGTCAGTGGACTACATTAGTAGTCAGACACCCTTCATCCTAGCAGCACGCACCTAATTCCAGCACCACACATGCTAAATCTGGTCACCTCTGAAAAGTCCCACCTATGATCTGATGAGATGTTGGGGGGACATGAAGGCACAAGCAATAACAGAGGGGATGGTGGTCTAACAGATTTCTGTGCATGCTTCCTGCTTCCTGTTCCTGTCATAGTAGGTCACTCCCTCCCTTTCAGTGTGGACAGGTTTTATGACATGCCCCTTGCTGCCAGAATATGGCAAAGGTTGTGCAATACACGTGATTATGTTAACTAGGAAGGTAGCATTTGCTTTGCTATGAAACTCTCTTCTTTCCCGGCCATGAAGAAGCAAGCTGCCACAGTAGCTCACGCAGTGGCCCAGGTTGGCAGACTGTGGGGAGCTGAATGCTGCCAACCATCACAGGGGCTTTCAAACTGTTCCATTGCCAGTCAAGTCTCAGATGGAAAGCCAGGCCCAACTCACACCTTGGGTACAGCAGCAGAGGACCCTAGTTGGACCTGGCATCATGGTATGAGATAGAAAATATGTGCTGTCTTAAACTGTGAGCTTATAGTTATGTTGCTGTACAGCAATAGCTAAGCAATAAGAATAGCGTCCCCCTTATGTAATTGTTGCAGAAGTTAAATGAAACAATGCTCATTAAGGCTCAGTTTCATCTCACTGCATAAAAGATGACAAAATGTTCATCTTCTGACTTCCACACTGTGACTTCTGCTTTTTGCTGATCTTCCACCAGTTGAAACTCTGAAGCACGTACCAGTGTTGGAAGAGAGGTTTGCTTATCCTCCCTTCCAGCTGGCATTCATATTCCTCCACAAATTTCCTTCAGACCGAGTCTTTGCTCTAACAGCTCTAGTGAAAGGCTTTCTCCCAAAGTCAGGGCCTTAACCGTGTTTTCCTAATCAGACACAGGCCCTTGGCAGCCAGGTCAGCAGACTTACATCTCGGACATTTGAAATTTCAGCTCTGTTCAGAGATCTGGTGGAACTTTATGGGAAAGAATGTTTAACCCCTGAGCACTGCAAAGTGCTCAACATCACTGAAATTTGGGAGGGGCAAATCAAAGCCATAATACTGTACTGTGCTGAGGCTTGCCGGTGCTGGGCTTTGAGACCCAGCCTTCATCCTGGATGCATAAGTCCTGGGCAAGGAGCACACATGGTGGGCACTGGTGGGAGTGGGTCTGGCTTCCTCCCTCCCTTCGCACAGACATTAAAAAGGATTTTGTTTTCCCTAAGGCACTGGGGATTGAATTTAGTGCCTTTGGATTGCATTGTCCCCTCAGCTATTTATTTATTTATTTATTTATTTATATTTTTTAACAGGGTCTTGCCAAGTTGCTAAGATGCCCAGGATATGCAGGAACCTGCAGTCCTCCTGCCTCAGCTTCCCAGAGTGCTGGAATTACATGTTGTACACCACAAGGCCAGGCTCAAACTTGGATTTACATGTTAATCCTTGCTGAGAATCTTTTTACGATAGGGAGCGCATGCCTGTTATTTTTGACACGTGCAAATGCACCCGAGACTCTTTTGTGACAAGAAGAGCCTCTAGCTATGTGTCTTCCTGGAGTCTTGAAGCCCCATGAGCGTCCTGTCCGGTGGGTGAAGGGGGTTGTTTTTTTTAAGATTAGAAGTAGGAGTGAAGCAGAAACCTCCTCGGGCTCCACGGGGGTGAGACCCCTTTCCTGGCAGCTGCTGTTGGCTTCCTCAGCCCTCACTCCCTCCTGGGGCGGATCAGACCCCCCTGCTGCCGGGTGTCACTGTTTCACTAGTGCGTTTTGCACGTTTTATTGCTAAGCAGCAATTAGCAGCGCGAGTCCTGCCTTCTGTGAGTTCAGTTCGGGTTTCCCACGTGGGTCGGTGCATTGGTCTCTGCAGAGCAGCTGCAGCGCTCAGTGTTTGGCCAACACTTTCTGGAGAAGGCTGGAGGAGAGACTGGGGAGGTAGCCGTGGGTCCTCAGCATTCAGTGGTACGGTTTTGCAATGGTATTTCCAGAAGAACCTTCTCTAATTAGGCGTCCAATAATAGGAAGGCAATGCTAAAGGCTGGGGATAGGCTCAGAGCAATTGAATTTGGCCTTGAGGGGCAGCTGATAACAGCAGAATAATGATGAAAATCTTGGAGAACAAACTGAAGGTCCAGAGCAAGAAGGGAAAAAAAAATCTTTTACCAGAGAAAGGCCTCATAATATTGGAAGGAAAGGCTTGTCTTATAATCTTGTACCATGCAGAATTCTTTTGAGTTAATGGGACAGCATGAAAACAATACATCCAGAAAAAAAAAGTAAAAGAGGAAAGGAAAGAGGGAAATAATAATAAGAAAAACTCCATTAAATAAAATGTAGCCTAGTTGTCCTCTATCTGTAAGAGAAGAAAAATGATCTAGTTTAAATATTGCCTCTAGGAAGGGAAGGTTTTTGGAGCAATATTTTGGTTAGGGCAGTAAAAGCATTAACATTTCAGAACTCAGTAAATGTAAGAGTGTGCTTATTTTTTTATGTGTATTAGAAGAATATTGCTTAAAAGTTCTGAACAATCATATTTATCTCATTCTGTTAAAGAAGGGAAGAAATTATGGTTAAAATGTTTAAGAAAGATGGACCAAGAGATTTAACTATTTTCATAACAAGAGGGCTATTTTGTAAGTCTCTTCTTAAAATCTTGAAGAAAGAATCAGGGCAGATCATAGTAGAGAGGAACTAGAACTGAAGGCAGAATATTAGATTTTTTGGGGGGTCCTGGGGGTTAAACTGAGGCAGTACTGGACTCCAGCTCTTTAGTTGCCAGGCTGTCCTTAAACATGCATGCTCCTGCCTCAGCTTCCCAGTAACTGGGATTACAGGTATTCCAGCTGTATTACTGGGATTACCACTGTGAATGGCAGAATATCAGATTTTAGTTCTGGCTTGTAGCTCTTGGGAAAACACAAGAAAATGCTGTCTAAAATGGAACAAAGATTTATTAGTAATTAACATTTTGAAGTTAAAAATATCAATCATGGAAGAGCCAAATTCTCTCACAATGTAAGAAACTCTGAGTAAAAACCTTTGATTAAAAACTCCTTTCAGATAGTGGTGACTCCATGAACGTTTGGTTCTCCTTTCAATAATTTCAAACTCTTTGACTTTGGCTTTCTTGAACAAAAGCTGACACCTTTCACTTCAGTTCCATTCTGTGTGACAGACAGCTATTGAACTCACTGTCTCCATGTAGATATTTGTAGATATATAAAGGTTGTTCTGTCCTCAAAGAACAGACAGTCTAAGGGACAAGAGAGAAAAAAAGTAGAAAAAGGCATGTATCAGGCTTCAGCATGAAGTTAGACGTCAGTTCTGGAGAAGGGATCTTCACGTCAGCTCATTTGGAGGTCAAGAAGAGGTTTCTAGAGGTTGTGACGAGTGAGCTGGCTGGGTTTTATATGAATCTGCTTTGGACTGCATGCCTGGAGTTGGTGCCAAGGCATCGCTCTGGAGGAGAGGAGGTGGAGAGGGGAAGAACTTGATGTGTCCATGTGCTCCTGTGTCTCTAGGATATGTTTCAGTGAGAAAATATCCATGCATAATACAAAAACATCCAGAGGCAAAAAAGAGAATTTCCACGTTCTTTCTGCCTCAGCCACTTTCTTATTGCTGAGGTGAAAAGCTCCTACCCGCTCTGGCTCCATGCCAGAAACAATGTGGCGGAAAGCGCTGTTTAACCCTTGGCTGCCTGGAGACAGAGGGAGAAGGAGAGCCTTGCATAGGAGCACGCCCTGCCAGGTCCCCCCAGGGACCCTCCCCTGCCTACCCCACTTCCTGCCGGCACACTCAGCTGCTAAAGTCACAAATCCACTGGTGCATACAGAGCGCCCGCAGTCCAGTCACCTTCCACGTGCACTGCACACTTTCAGGTATGTGTAGATGGCATCTTGCTTCAGGCCAAAACCTAGCCCCAGGACGGAAAGGTATGAAATATAATACCTACAGGGCAGGTATTAGGGGACCTGCTCATTCTCTGCTTTATCCATCATCTTTCTGTCCTCCTCTGTCACCAAAATAACAGGATTGTTCAACCCTTTCCATCTGGGTTATTACTTCATTAAAAAAATAGTTTTTTTTTAAACTGAACTTATTCCTTCAGAGTATCGATGGAAAAGATCTGGTCATTGGAAAAGTACAAAAAAGAAAAAGTATAGTTCTATGGTTAGCAGAGCAGAGCTGGGTGGGCGTAAGGCTTCTCGTGCTGCACACTGTATTTATGTGGCAAAAGTGATGGAATCAGAGAGTTCTGGAAGGTAGCAAATTAGAGAAGCAAGCAGCTCATTTCCTTTTCCTGGGCTACAGATGAGTATTCTAGTTTTGTGGGCAGGGCAGCTGCATGTGGTCCCTGAGGTAATCCGGGTTCTTTCTGCCACATCTTTCAGCCCTGCTATAGGGCCTTGAGTCTTCTTTTCATTTGGGGCTGGTGCCAGCAACACACGGGCTCTAGCTGAAGACACAGGGAAGACAGGAGAAAGAAGCTGAGCTGCTAGGGATTGGCAGTGGTGCTCCTCACTTCCGGGGCGGCCACCCCTGCTGCAAGGCACGCGGGAGGACGCGGTCCAGTGAGGCAGTTGTGGGAGCTGCTGTAAGGCACGCGGGAGGACGCGGTCCAGTGAGGCAGTTGTGGGAGCTGCTGCAAGGGACGCGGGAGGACGTGGTCCAGTGAGGCAGTTGTGGGAGCTGCTGCAATTCAACTGCAGTGGAAAAAGGGAAGAATGGATTTCTTTGAGCAACTAAGAGTTTCTGCCACACACAGCAAATGGGCAATAAGTGTGTGTGGATTATGTCATCATCCTTTGACTGTGTCCAGGCCTTTTGCGTAAGCTAACCTGAAAATAAAGGCCTCCTTCGAAATTCATGTTATGGAGTTTTGGAATTTTATAGACTTCATATTGATCCCTCCTGATGCAACTTTGTTGAGTTTTGACTCATTATTTCCATCAGTTGGAATAATTTTAAAGGCTGATTTTTGTCATTTAAAATATATTTCAGTTTTATGTTATCCTCACAAATGATCACCATGACTTCTGTTTTCACTGGAATAGATGTTAGGAATGTTGCATGTTTCTGTGGGTCCCTCATAGCTTTCTTTCTCTCCTCCTCCTTCTCCTCCCTCCTCCTCCCCCTCCTCCTTCTCCTTCCTTCCCCTCCTCCCCCTCCTTCCTCCTCCTCCTTACTTTTCCTCCTCCTTCCTTCTCCTCCTCCCCATCTTTCTCCTCTTCCTGCTCCTTCTTCCACAAGGTATCGCTATGTCACTATGTAGTTCAGGATGGCCTTGAACTCACTATGTAGCCCATGGTGAATGAGCTTATATCTCAGCTGAGTTAATAACCAGAAAAGACAAGAGAGATACAAAGATCCCTTTCAAAAGCCAAGTAGTGAACAAGGTTGGGCCCAGCAGCCCCTTTGCTGATTCCTGCTCATTGTCTGAGCTCTCGTGCAAAGTGATTCTTGGTGTATAAGACAGCAGGGATGGAAAAGGAGAACACATCTCAGCAGAAGGTGTGAGCTGCAGTACTCGGAGAGGACCGAGCCCTGGTCTGCCGGCTGTGGCAGGGTGGGTTCTACCACCTCGTGGGAGGTCAAACTCCATCATGGGATTTGATTCAGAAATTGGTGATTGGAGTGGTCCAGGGGCTCAGTATACTAACTCCAACATCAAGATTTTAGATAAAACACAAGAGCTTTAGATTATTTCTAGATCCTATGTGTTACTGGGAAGGAAAGTACAGTATATTTGTCCTCCCAGGGTAACCAAGTGTATGGTGGGTCACTAATCTGTCGGGTACGACAGGGTTTTCACAAGCAGGTTTAATGAAAGCAGTGTATGACATATGGTTGTAAACATGGTTTTTCATTGTAGGCTTTTAAGAACTCTTTAAGGGCTGGCCGGATAGCTCAGCAGACTAAAGTGTCTGCTTAGGCAGACTCAGGCACTGGGGTTCGATTCCCAGTGTACCGTGAAGGCCCTGCCCCCGGGGCGCACTAAGCCAGCGATTGAGACTGCGCGCGCGTGCCTATAATCCCAGCTCTTGGGAGGCTGAAAATAGGCGGATTAGTACCAGTCCGATCTGTGTAGTGAGACTCTGTACTAAAAAACAAACAAAAAAACTCACAAAAAAATTAGTATACTGATAAGTATTACTGGTCTCCTGAAGGGCGTTTCTGCAGTTTTAAACGGTCGGTTCCCCTGGTGGTGGCGGGTTAGGAGAAGGCTGAATGAAAGGAGCGGGGAGCAGGGCTGGCTGGGACACGGGAGCCTGCTGTGTGAGGAGGCGGCCAGCAGAGGGCGACGGTGAGGGCCGGGAGCGTGGGCTGGGGAGGTGGGCTCCAGGACTGCAGAAGGGGCCGCCCGGCTCCCAGGCGCCAGCATCCCGGGGAGCGCGCGGGGTGGGGGGCAAGCTCGCGCCCGCAGGGGCCTGGCTTCTTTCTCCCAGGGGTTAGTGACAATCACGAGCAGGCAAACCTCCCGTTAGGGGAGTGATGGGCCCAGTGGAGCTGTTCCTGCTCCTGTCACCTTTTCCAGGTTTTCAAAGCCATAAAATTAAGTCTCTCCTTGCAATATAGTGCCCCAGGGTTTAAATTGCCCATTATTTAGAAAGCAAGAGCTTTCTGCGCTCTTACTTAGAGTTTATGGGCCCTTGGGTGTCGCTGACACTGATTCCCTCGTCCCAGCTCCTGTGTCCGGGCTCTTGGCCTCGGTTAGTACCAGCAGGAGGCCACTTTACAGTGGGCTGGAGTATCTTGGACTGCTGTTTCTACTTGTCTTTTTACTTTTCTACTTATGACTCTGATTTTTAAAGCAGTGTTCGTTTTTGAAATTTCATAAAAGTATAACATTCAAGGAAGAAAAAAAAATAAAAATCTTACTACAAGCCGCCAGAGTCATAGTAGCATATAACAATTTGATATATCTACTCTGATTTTAATTTTTCATAAATCAAAATTATTCATGATTCAATTTCGTATCCTGCTTCCCCCTTAATCTTATGTCATGCATCTTTTTATGTCACTAAAAACTCTTCATAAACATAATTTTTAGTGGCTGCCTCATAGGCTGGGGCTGGAAGTAATGTAATTTACTTAGCTGCTCAATTTCCTCTTAACCATATTTGCTCTTTTTTTTTCAGTAGGAATGTCTCTCTCTTTGGTGGAGAAGGGCTGCTAAGACCTGTGTGCCCTTCCTTCTCTGTCATAGATTACTCTTACACAGTCTTTCTCAAAAAGTGGACTCGCGCTTCCCATGTTCATTGACCTATCGAGCGCGCTCCGCCTTCGTGTTGTCTTAGCATTTTCTCCTAAGCTTTAGCTCGCTGTGCTATTTAACTTTCCCGTTCTAATCTTACCCACGCTACCACTTGCCCTTCTTTCCATCTTTGGTACACGCCCTTTCCAAATATCAAGCTACCAGAATGTCCCCTGTACAGGTGCTTTGGGTGCATCCAGCTGGGGCTGACGAGCAGACTCCCTTGTGCAGCGCCCCTAAGTGGCTGAAACTTCTATCTGTTCACCACGTAGCAGGTCCGCACTGTAAAGAGATGGCTGCTGGGTAAAACTTCATGCAGAAAGCTTGAGCTCACTGCAATTGGGTCCTTTAGTTGTCTCAAGAAAATGTACATACAGTTCAACAGAAATAGGCCTCTCAGTCTGCGTGGGCTGCTTATATTAGCTCTCGGTCACCGTGACAGAATATTGGAGGTAAATAATGTAAAGGAGGAAAGGTTTCCTTCCGTACCGGCTCAAGAGGCTTGGCTGGCTTCATGGTCAGCTGGCTCCATTGCTTTTAGGCCTGAGCCAAGGTAGAAATATCAAGGCACCAGGGAATGAT
This sequence comes from Octomys mimax, assembly GCA_002564305.1. Lineage (NCBI taxonomy): Eukaryota > Metazoa > Chordata > Mammalia > Rodentia > Octodontidae > Octomys > Octomys mimax. The sequence continues at coordinate 9,395 of NDGM010933560.1, forward strand.
GGAGTATGGTGTGGAAATCTGCTTACCTTGTGACAGCCAGAAAGGGTAGGGAGGAGGAGAGGAGAGGAGAGGAGGAGGTGAGGGAGAGGCACCCGTGTGCCAAGGTCTCTGAGGCGCTCCTTTAATGCCCTCCCTGTGTACCTCTGTGACTTCTGAACTCTTGTATTCTGCATTCCTGCAAAACCAGCACCATGAGGATGATGCCAGCATCGTCCACCAGCTGGAGCAATAGCCCATTCTCCCTGAGTCATGGCTGCACTGGCCTTTGAGTGCCTGGACAGCGGATGCAGTGAAATGGCCCCTGGGCAATGCCAGTCCACTCAGCAACCAGGCCTTCCTGGCCTCTGATTTTGCATGTGCTCTTTTTTCAAGTTGCACATGGGTGAGTGTAAACCTGTGAGCAAGGGAGGGAGGGGTGTCTTAGTGTTTCTTTTCCTCATAGACACCAGTAGTTTTTGGTCAGAACTCACTGTACAAACTGGCCTAACCTTATTTATGTCCCTACAGACCCCATCCCCAAATACAGTTACCCCGGTGCTCGTGGCTCTGATGTGCACGTTTTGGCGGACTTGACTTAGTTCGTAGCAAGAGACAATACAATATTGTAATGCTCTGCAAATTGTATATGTAATGGGAAACTTTGCTCACTGGCTGCTTGGAATTTTGTTTTAATGAATGAAAAGAATAATTTCACCTCTTGTCGGCCCTACGTAGAAAGATGGTGCTGTGATTGGGTGTTTTTGTTGCTAATCATCTCAGAATCAAAAGTCCCGACTTTAACCATTTATGTCACAAATCTAAGAGAGCTTGACGGTGGACAAACCTCACTTCACTCCTTTTACTGGGAATGGGCACAGGGAGTTTAATGTTTGAAGATGTGAACTATTTTAAGGAAACATATTGCTACTAGAGGGCTAAGAAACCAGTGTGGACTATTTTGAGCCTTTGTCAGAAGATAGTCACTCTATCTAGGTCCTACTCTGTGACAGAGGGGCACTGTCCCAGGCCCTCCAGAGGCAGAGGTAATGAGCAAGGTCCTCAGACTCGCTGGGCAAACATTCTGGTGAGGAAGCAAGCGCCAAACAAATCTGTAATATGTAGTTGGACGTGCCTTACAAAAAGTAAAGCAAAGCAAGCTTCCGGTGAATTCCTAGGGAGGGCTTTTCACAGGAAGTCTGCGGAAGGCGCTGTCATCTGAGGAGGGACCTGAGGCAGGTGTGGGAGGAGCCATGGAGACATGCCGGAGAGCATCCTGGGAGACCGACCTGCTGAGAAAGCATTCCTGGGGTGCGGTTCTTACAAGAATTCACTGAATTCTGCAGATGAGAGTCTGTTATTAAGCTGGGGACCATTCTGGGTCTCTGGCCAAGAGTTCCTCCCAAACAGGAGAGGTGCTGCTCTCCTCTTCTGGCCAAGACACGAGCTTCGTCCTTTGCTTTCTGGGAGGGACCAGGACCCAGGTATTTGCAAAACACAAGTATCTTCAGATACTGGTAGACGTTTAATGATTGTTTTAAAACAAAATAAGCTCCGGCAAAAGTCCCTATACTCTGAGTGAGTGTTACACAAAGTGAACCGGGGAATCTTCCTGTCTTGAGCTGCTTCTCATCATGGTGTCCTGAGATAAAATGGACCAAGGAGCCCTGTGCACCACGTGCCCCTTATGGCCGTGGAGTACGTGGGCAAAGAAGTGTTCCAAGAAGCCTTCTGTAAAGTGCTTGAGCTGGCTTAACAGTTTTCACACTCAGGGATGATGGGATCCTGTCCTGCTGTGTGTAGACCAAGCTCATTAATGAGGCTTTTGAACTTCTGTAACGAACCTTCCATGAAACCTAATTCCACTCAGATTGGATTCATAACGAACGTCACTTCTAACGTGTTATTTCCAATCAGTAGTGGACTAGTCACAAGTAGCTGTTTTCTGCAGTACGCCTCTAAGCGAACACTCCAGTCAGTTCAGTCGCACCACTTGTTAGAGGGTCCCAATCCCCAAGGGCCAAGGCTAGCCAGGCCCCCATCTGGGTTTTCCTCACTGCGCAGCCCGTATACTTTCCCATGAGCTGTCTTTGTTCAGCCTTACTTCATGATTCTTAGACACCACAGGCTTTTGCTGCTTTAATTTTTCCTGTCACTGGTTTTTGTCTCTAGACCTGTCCTGCTCCCGCATGCCTGGAATGACTCAGTTATGGTTTAAATCTAACATATCTCCCTGAAGTCTCGTGTGATCAGGGGCGGAGCTTGGGGAAGACAATAGGTCACGGAGGGTCACTCATCAGGGGAAGCTGACGTGCTGCTCAGAGGTGCCCACTGCATGACCTGGCAGGAGCCTCCCTGGCCTCTTGCTTCCTGGCCGTTGTGGGGCAAGCAGCTGGCCCCCGCAGCGCCCATTCCCAGCCCCGCTGCCCCAGAGCCAGCCAACCATGGTCTGAACATGCTGAAATCATGAGCCAAAGCGAACCTCCTTGATTTTAAATTATAGCTATCAGATACTCAGTCTCAGTCACCACAAATGCCTAACATATATCTCCAAAGTGGCAACGGGGGAATTTTCCCAAGGGAGTGTCTCCTGCTGTTCTGAGATGAGCTGGCTGGGGTCACGAAGAAAGCACCTGTAGTCCTGCCCCCTGGGAGGCTGAGCAGGAGAATCCCAAGATCAAGATGAGCCTGAGCAATTTTGCAAGATCTTGTCTCAAAATTACAAACAAAAAAGATGCTGGGTTCAACCCCCAGAAAAAGGAAAAGCAATACCGAGCACAGTAGTGGGTCCCTCACATTTATTAGGGAGCTTGCTACATGGGGTGCTGCAGCATGCCCTCCTGATGGACAGGTGTTCACGATGCTCTACCTGCCAGGATCTGCAGCAAGGGTGTGGGGGTACAGCAGGGTCTGTAAGTGCGGGTGAGGAGGCGTGGCTCAGAGCTGGGGCCATTCCGCCATGTTTTAGACAGCAGCCTGCGTGCCCTTCTCAGTGCCTGGAAACACCCAAGACCCAGCCTGGCTCAAGCCTGCAGGGCATCTCATGGCTGACTGGTCACAGACCCTATTTTTCAATGCAGAGAAAAAAATTGGGGAGTGACGAGGTCTCTCCTGGGCATTTGTCTGACAATCTAACCGGTGCTTTCACCCTCTTTGTTCTGTTCCTGGAAGGTGCCAATACCAACGCCAAAAGCAATGGAAAGAGTTTAGCGGGAAAATGGGGTCTCTCTGCTGCCTGGGCCTGCATCGGGGCCTGCTGCGCACGCCCCTTTCAGCAGTAGGTGGCTTCACTTTGGGCCAAGGAATCCCTGTGGGAGTTCACAACCACTCAGCAGCTGTGTTATAGGCAGATGTGAGCACGAAATGGGTCCCTCAGCAGCACCTTCCAGCGTAGCTTTTCATACCATTGTTTTCTCGACATCAGATGACAAGATTTTTTATTGTTGGAGTTGAAATTGCTTTAAAAATGAAATCTCCATCTTTGTATCTAGTTTCTTTAATACTGTGTATTATTATTTCAGTACTGTATAGCGTTCAGTACAGTGGATTGTAATTTACTGTGAGACATTGGATAAATCATTTGATATTATTTATGGCAGATGTTGTGATGTAATTTGGTGACAAGGAGACCCCTGGGCAAATTGTAAATGTGGTGAAGTGTTTGTCTTTTGCTTCCTCGGATTTCTCTTTCTCTTCTGAGTGCCCTGGTACTGTCCCCAGGCACGCAGGCCTCAGGCTCACCCAGCTCCACCACAGTGGCTGCCGTGGCCAGCCAGTCTGGGCCCACCCCTGCCTCATCTTCACCCGCCAGCTGCGTTCCTTTTCCTCACGATGCTGCTGACTGGAAAGACAGTGTCAGGCGGTGCTCACAGTCGCAGGGCAAGCGCTGGTGACCGACCCACTGCGTACGGCTGCTTTCATCTCACATGAAGGCGCTCTCTATGGACGTGTGCCTGGACTTAGCTTCATATTTTAGCCTTCAATTCCCTGAGCTTAGGCTTCTTCTGAGACAGTAATCCCTTTCCATTTTCATTTTATTTGCAACATTTGAAACTATATGTTAAGAAATCTAGATTGTAAAGAACAAGAGTACTTCTAAAATTGTTAATATTTTCAAAATGCACTGAGTTATACGAGGCAGGATGTGCTTAGCTGCGGGCAACAAAGATCTGGAACAATGGCTTAGTCGGGACATGTACTACTTTTCTCCCTGAAAAGTAGCACTAGAGGTGCAGCCCGGTCTTGGGGGTGGTTGTGTGGTGCTGGAGACCCAGGATGCTTTGCTCTGCCCTGCCAAGAAGGCTGCCACCCTCCAAGAGGCTGCTTCTCTGTGGCGTAATACAGCTTCAGCTCAGCCAAGCCAGGCATGTGGCCACATAGAATGGACAGGCGTGTGGCACTGTGGCCAGCCAGCCAGCCCTGGGCCCTCTCACAGCACTGGAGATTCATTATCAAGGATGAAGGGCTGAATGGACACTGGAAAACAAATGGGCGTCTCTGTGACAATTTTCTGTTTTGAAATGATGAAATTTACGAGCACTTAGGGCCGGAGAGATAGCTCAGTGGCTTAAGCATCTGCCTGGCAAGCCCGTGGTCCCGAGTTTGGTCCCTTGTACAGCAAAAAATGAAACAAAACAAACAAACAAATAAAATAAAATACAAAACTTCAATAAATCCAAAGTTATATATATAAAAAAGAGAAACTTATGTGCACTTATGGGGGGAACACACAGAACTGGAAAAAAGTAAAAAGAGGACCCACGGATGAGCTCTTTCAACATTTTGCCTTTCTATTTCCTTTTCTTCTCTCCATTTCTATAATTTCAGTCTTTTAGGGTTTTTTTTTTTTTATGTATTTGGTTGTTGTAGGGTCTCACTATGCAGTTGGGACTCGTGGTTATCCTCTGGCTTTCAGCCTCCCCAGCCCTGGGATTACAGGCCTGCCCCACTACATCTGTGCTCCAGCCAGCTCAGCCTGCCCTGGGGGCGAGGCTGGCGCAGCATGTAATGCCGGGGATTGAACCACAGTCCCTATGCTTGCCTAAATAGGTGCATTAGTCTGCTGAGCTATCTTGCCCGCCCCAAGGAAATTTAGACTAGCAAGTGTTTTCAAAAGTACAAATAACTGGGCTGGCGAGATAGCTCAGTGGTTTAAGTGCCTGCCTGGCAAGCACAAGGTCCAGGGTTCGATCCCTCTACTGCATGCTGTGCCAGCCTGGATCCCTGTGTGCTCTGTTCAGGCCACTGAAACTGGGCATGTGGCTCACACCTGTAATTCTAGCACTGGGGAGGCTGAGATAAGAGGTTTACCATGAGTCTGAGCTGCATAGAAAGACCCTGAACCAAATAAATAAATGAATAAAAAATAAAAAAATCAAACAAGAGTACAAACAACTGCAATAGGCAACCACTTTATAGATGGTTTCTTCACAATTTAAAATTTTTAATATTTGCTCTAATGTATCTTTCTACTTATTCAATTTTCTGCCCATCTAGCAATCTATTTTATCATTTGAAGCATTTAAAAGTAGCAGCTCTGGATTACTGAAGATATCAACACTTAAAATGTGTATCGTAATCTGGGCTATTATAATTTTTACTTCTCGAAGTAAAATTAAACAGTGAAATTCACATGCTTTAAATTAAATGAATTTATGTAATATTTCTAAACTTGTTTTTATCCAGTGAAGATATCTTTATTTTGATTAGTATATTAGATCTTTACATATTAATAATGTAGAGCAAAACAATTATTTTAATGATTTGTAAATATGTTTAATCAGTTCTCTTTTTTTTTGTATTTTAGGGCAGGGTGGACAGGGTGGACAGGTTGGACAGAGTGGACAGGGCCTCATTGCGTAGATAGGACTTGTAGTGATCCTCCTGTTTACAGTCTCCCAAATGCTGGGATTACAGGTGCGAGCCATCACGCCCAGTCTCAGTTGCCACCTCAGCGCCCGGGGTCGGGGCCAACCTGATAGGTCTGAGATTGAACTCCCGGACCCTGCATCTGCCTAAGCAGGCACTTTAATCCATTGAGCTATTTGGCCTGCCCCAGTTCTCTATTTTGGTTATCTCTAAGCTATTACTATTAAAAAAAACAATCCAAAAAACCATTGCGTTAGACACCTATGTAAATATACATATATGTGTTTCTAATGATCTGTAGGCTACATTTGTAAGTGTAGAATTTCTCATTCAAAAGTACATGAATATGTTTCAAGACGTTCATCTGTATTCCCAAATTGTGTCCCCGAATCATTGCTATGTCATGCTGGCTGGCTAGCAGGGGATGTGGATGTGTCACTGACTACATCTAATTTTTTTCCTACAGCTTTGAGAGATTATCTAGAGATTTCCTCCAAAAGGCTATCTTGTTCTTATTTTATCAGCTTTCCTGTTAGTGGTTTCTGAATATCTTTTGCTGCACATCTCCACAGCAAGTGTTTATGTATTTTGCTAGACAATTTATATTCCTTCTTCTCTGTCATATTTTGATAATAAAAGCTGACGCCCTTGCAGATTTGCCTTGATTTACCCACACTGGTCTGTAAATTCATTTTCTTGTTGTGTACCTGCCAATGAAATGAAATTTCCACTCTGACGGCACAATTTTTTTTTTTTTTTTTTTTTTTTTTTGTGGCTCTAGGGAGTGAGCCCAAGGCCTCCTGGAGGCTCGAGGACTGCTCTGGCCCGGCCACCGCTTCTGCCTGAACTTTTGAAGCCTTTGCTCTGGCAGTGCCTGAAACCGCAAGCTGTTTTCACGAGTAACAAACGCGTCCTTTCTTTCTGAGCAGCACAACTCAGGAATCCATTGTGCTCCTTTATATAGGACCATGTTGCGCGGGCGACTCCAGGAGGGTCTACTGAGGCCACATGGTATTTAGTTAGCGATGAGAGAACTGAAACATTGAGGTTCTTTTCAGATTATTAGGATAAGTTGACCAAATGTTAAGCATGCCTGGAAGTGCTCAAAAATATTTTAAAATCTGTGCACCTGATGGAGTGATAATCCTTAGAAAAATAGCACAAAAAATAAATTCCCTTCATCTTAAGTAGCACGAAAAAGAATTCCCTTCTCGACCTCCTACAAAAGGTATGTGTTCAGTATGATGCAGCTCAGCAGAGGAGGATTAATCAAACAAGGCATTTTTTCTTTTTTTGGCTTTAGAATATGGAAGAAGCAAAAAAGGGAATTATTGTTTAATAACAATTATTTTTAAATTTTAAAAAATATTCAGCTTTAATCTTAAGAAGTAAGAAGGCATATGGTGGAGAACGCAAGTCAGTCCTGGCTCTCACGAAGCTCATTTACTAGCTAGGAAGTAAATGTTAATCACATAAGCCAGGGAGATGGCTCAGTAGAATAAGCGCTTGCCTGGCAAGAGCAAGGGCCTGAGTCCAATCCCCAGTTCTGCAAAAACAAAAACAAAAACAAAAAAACAAACAAAACAACAAAACAACAAAAGCAAAACATAAGCACATGAACGCTGTGTAATTATAAGCTCCAGTGTGACAGTAGGCTGCAGCAGCCATCTGATGGGCCTGAGGGTAGCTCGAGGGACCAGCACAGCGCACCCTGGTGCGTCTATGGGGTCGTGGGTGCGTCTGTGGGGTCGGGGCGTGTCTGTGGGGTCGTGGGTGCGTCTGTGGGGTCGTGGACACGTCTGTGGGGTTGGGACGCATCTGCATGGTCTGGGCGCGTCTGCGGGGTCGGGAAGCATCTGTGGGGTCGGGGACATGTCTGTGGGGTTGGGGCGGGGTC
>NDGM010933564.1:0-11299 GCA_002564305.1 Octomys mimax
ACTCAGATCCTTGAGTTTGCCAGTCAAGCGCTTATCCTACTGAGCCATCTCCCCGGCCCCTAGCTATATTTTTAGTGTCTCTTAATTCATTGAAAAGAAGGGTTCATTATTATATTGATTGGAGAAGGATTTTTTGACCATATCTTGTACTCTGAGTAGCTATTTTGAAGATGATAATATGCCAGGTATTAACTCTTGGTATTCTCCTATTATTGTTGTGAAATTCTGTTTTACCTTTTCTCTGTAAAATTAAAAATGATGAGTAAAAAATCAATTTCACCAGCCGAAGGACATTTAATGCAATTCTACTGTATTTATATGTATCATAGAAGTTACATCCTAGTAAAGGTGAGGATGATACAATATAGTAATAAAGTATTTGGTGAATGACATGATAATTAGTAAATATGAAAGATAATAAACAAGTTCACCACACTGTAGAGATATGAGCAAAAATGTTTCTATCCAGAGGGAACAAAGAACAGGGCACCTCCAGGAATTTGCTGTTATCTGTGACCTTGTTTATCAACTTACCAGAATTAAAAGGGATAGCAAACATCTTTCCTTAGGCCCTATTCTTTGTTCTTTGCTCCCTCGGGACAGCAAGCTTTTTGCTCATATCTCTATAGCTGGAGTAGCATTGAGCCAAGGTGTGCAAACTGTTCACTTTTTGCAACAGTGGCACAAGGTCTCAGAACAAATATAGACTTCACAAAGACAAATAGATTCAGAGTTAAATGCTAAAATAAATGACTTAGGGACCAGCAAGATAGCTCAGCAGACTAAAGCTCCCACTTAGGCAAGCGCAGGGACAGCAGTTTGATTCCTGACCCCACTTGCTGTGCCAGCCCTACCCCAACGGTGGGATGAGCTGGCCAGAATCTAGGCATGGTGGCACAAGCCTGTAATCCCAGTGCTGGAGAGGCTAAAAATAGGAAGATCACTGTGAGTGTGAACTGCATAGTGAGATCCTGCAACAACCAAATACATTTTTAAAAAGAAATTAATAAAATAAATGATTTATATCAAACTGTTGTTATGTGAGGAGATCAAATTATCTGTCTGCAGTGTCAATTTCATTTGAAATGATTGGAGGGACTGGAGAGATAGCTCAGCAGTCAACATACCTGCCTGGTAAGCACAATGACCTGGGTTCAGTCCCTGGTACTGCATGCCATGCCAGCCCCAGAACCCTGGGCATGCCATGCTGGCCACTAAAACTGGGCATAGTGGCACATGCCTGTAACCCCACCACTGGAGAGACTGAGACAGGAGGATCCCTATGGGTCCATGCTGCATAGCAAGACCCTGTATCAAATAAATAAATAAATATTTTTTTAAAAAAATATGATTGGAATACCTTCTCATTCTGTGTAACTCCAATTCCAGGGAATCAAACTCATTTCCCATGGGAAAATTTTTAAAACAGAAAAATATATTTATTATATTATGGTAATATTACTTCTGATAGCCTGTCTCTTCAGCAGCATGTTGATAATACTTTTGCAAAACAATTGTCAGAATGCTCTGGTACTAATCTGTCACAAGGCATCTCTGATCGCATTGAAAACCTTAATCCTTTTCATGCTATTCAATGGATTTATGGAAGTAAGATAGTAATTTTTTATGTTGTCCCTGCACTGTTTGGCTGTCCTGCCTAGCTGGGTGACAAGGATGAGTCCACCAACAAGCCATAACCCAACAATCTTCTGTCCTTTCTCTGATGCTTCATAAAATGCAGCAAAGCAACAAGAAAAAGTAGAGACATGAGCAAAAATCTTGCTGGTCTAAGGGAGTAAAGAGCAAAGAGCAGAGCCTAATGAAGAATATTTGTTGTCCCTTGTAATTCTGGAAAGCTGGTAAACAAGGTCACAGATAACAGATTCCTAGAGGCGCCTTGTCTGTTCCACAATCCTTCACCTGCAGTGTTACTGACTAGTGTTGTGTGAACTTAGAGGTTGGCGAATGCTGGAAGGCAATGTTAATAGTAGTTTGTTTTACAAAGTTGATTATGCACATTCCTTAGCCTGCTTGAAGCTCTCAAAAAATGTGAGAAGTTTTGGTGGCTCACGACTCACTCAGAGTGGGTACAAACCTCCTGAGTCCTCCATAGCTATATTAATCCTGTCTTCTCATTGTTCCTTTCCACTGCCTGAATCAATACCACACCATACACTATGTCAGATATTATTACATGATGAGGCACCATAGGAAGAAAAGCTGTAAAGTAAAATCATCTGTGGCCCATTTCCACAGAGCCGAGGAGTAATGAAATAATATCAAATTGGTGTTACAAGACAGACTCTGTATGTTAAGAGCTGAGCCCCACAAAACTGCCACTGTCTTCAAAGCCAATCACAAAAGGATGCCCAGATTACCCCCATTTCTTCTCAGCCCATTACAGATTTTTGAGATTCTCTCTACCACCCTTCCAAAACCAGTAAATCATGTGGGTGACTCATAGGATGCAGAATCTTACTGTGCCATTTATTTTAAAAACACAACTTGGGAAAAGCCACATGGATACTTACGTAAAAGACATCAGAGTGTGAGTGTGCATGCAGAGCTTCATAGTGTTCCAGACTTAAGGTTGTCACCTACATCGAAGCACTCCATATAACCTCAGCTTCAGTTTCACTTAAACAGTTTTATGCAGCTTTCTTTAGTAGGGATGATTGATTAATCATCAGTCACTGCTCAGTTACCAGACCTTCATCCTTGGGGTCAGGGTAGGGTCAAAGTTCCAACCCTTTCGACATGGCTTCATCTTTCTGGGACAGCAGCCATGCTGAAGCTATCTCAGAATCCCCAAACACCAACCATGTTTCTCATTAGCACATGAAACGTACTCATTACATGAGATTTCAAGGTTTGGGGAGCTATGTGCCAGGAACCAGCGAACACATACGACTTACTCTTACATTGAATCAGAGGTAGAGTCTCCAAGATGAGCAACATAGGTCCTGAGAAAGAATGAGCTTGTGCCAATGTCCAAATGCAGAGAAGCCACAGCAGATGGTTATCACTCAGCTACATAGAGCTGGGTAACACTCCCAATCCTTTTCTACTAATCCAAGCATTCCTGCTTGGACCTTGAATGGTTACAAGCCCAAGGGCTAAGAGAGGGACAATAAACGCAGGAAGGGAAGCTGCCAACAACACTCCACTTGCCCCACAAGGATGCCAGATTTGAAGCACCTCCAGGCTGATAGGAGGCTTATATGCTCAACTCTGAGTTCTGGCTCGTACACTGATGAAGACATTTTAATTACTAAAATAAGACAGTATTTAGACCTCAAGAATGAATAATCTTTGGTACAAAGTTAAGTGTTCATTCTGAGTTAGAAGAACTAGATCCTCAAACAAGTATGAAGAAGCAATGAGCAAAAGAATAAAGCTGCTTCACTAGCATGTTATCACATGGAAAATTTACATCACTACTACATGGTTGAACTGCACTTTCTTTCCTGTGGTTCTATACGGTAAAGCATGAGGGGACCAAGATTGGTTTATAATTATTTTCTTTTCTCAGTTCATCCAGTGATGAACTCTATTATATAGTAATTTGCTTCCTTAACAATAGAAATTTTGAGTAATAATTGTAGAAAGGTTGTTTAAAATATCTTCTATGGGGCCAACAACACAGTTGTATTTGGGGTGATTATTATCATGAGAGTTTTCCAGTAGGTGAGTAGTCTTGATTGTACACCTTATTTTCTTTTTTTGATTTTTTTAAATTTATGTATTTGGTCCAGAGTCTCACTATACAGCTTGGACTTGTAGTGATCCTCCTGTTTTCAGCCTTCTTAGTGCTGGGATTACAGGCATGCACTGCCATGCCTGGTCTCAGTGGCCGGCTCAGCGCCCCATGGACAGGGCCTGTGCAGCATATGGTACTGAGGATTGAACCCCAGTCCTTATGCTTGCCTAAGCAGGTGCTTGGTCCACTGAGCTATTTTACCAGTCATTTGTGCACCTTATTTTCATAAAGAACAGTCTTGGCATTGAGTTCCATGTAGTGCTTCCTTCAGTCATTAGGAAGTTCGAGGAGTTATGGCTCAGGGCTTTGGGCCTCGGCCCACTTCTTGGAATGACTGGCGAGTTGAGCAGCTTCCAGGATTCAAGTGCAGCTATAATTCACTTCTTGATGTCACTCATAATCATCTATAGTTCAGTGGCTTAGCTTTTCTACCTTCCCATTTGGGCAAGAAGCTTCAAAATGAGGAAAATTGTTACTGTTATAAAATGTTTTACCCTTTTATGGGGTTGCCCAACTTCAGTTCTTAGGAAACTGTCAGTTCCTTCCTATTTACTGTTCGCAGCATCTTAGTTACCTTTCTCTTGATGAGTCACTCTTCAGCAATGGCAGCTCTCCATGATTGATTGGACTGCTGGAAACTAGATCACCTTGCTTTCAAGTATACTTTAATACTTCAGGAATTTGGGCTTTGCTTGCAGGAAATTAAAATTCTTTCTATCAACTATATCTTCTTCCTGACAGCTCATCAATTAGTGACTCCATAGGATCCTGGACAGTCTTAATCAAACCTCTTATGAAGAGACTGCTTTTACCTTGGAGTTGACCTCTGAGACCCAGTACTTGTGTTATCCTGGGGTTCTTTATACATTCTACACTTTCAGTTCACCGGCTCCTGGACTGCTAAGTAAGAGCACATCAATTTTCTACATATTTTTGAGAATTTTTAGTAGATGATTACCCCTAATTACATAATCAAATAATTTTATTATTAACTATGATGATGATTATTATTTGATCATTATTATTATCTTATCTCCCTACCTACATTTCCTCTCTTTTTAAAAAATTTCAAAACTTGGTACAGGGTCTCAATCTGCAGCTCAGACTCACAGTGATCCTGCTGTCTCAGCCTCTCCATCACTGAGGTTATAGGTATGTGCCACCACGCCTGGTTTTGGTGGCCTTCATACACACCTGGGGCTCCAGGGCCAGCAGGCCATGTGGTACCAGAGATTGAGCTCAGGTCCTTGCACACACCAGGCTGATGCTTAGACTGCCAAAATATCTCTCCATCCTCACTATTCCTGGCTTAATTTGCTCACAAAACTTCAATCTACATAATATATGCTTTTCCCTAACCAATAAAGTAGTGAGTAATTTTTCTTTATTAGTAAAAGAGACTGCTAGAACATGTGTTACACTATGTGATTTATTATGGATCAAAGAAAGGTCTCGCTGGTCATAGCAGCATATACCTACAATCCCTATACTCAGGAGGCTGAGACAAGAGGATTACTGTAACTTCCAGGCCAGCAAGTTTCAAGTGGGACTAAATGTATCTGGTTATCTTCAAATGAACAGATCTATAAATGCCATAATGATAGGAATTCTATCTCATTATTCATCACTTTATCCACAGAATCTATTGCAGTGTTCGATACATAATAATCACTCAAAAACTATGTGTAAATGAATGATTCTAGGAATGAAAGATGGAAAGACTAAATGCAGAGAAAGGGCAGGTGAGATAGCTCAGTGAACTGAGCACCTGCTTAGGCAAGCACAGGGACCGGGGTTCGATCCCAGGCACCACATGCCACGCCACGCACCTCCCCTGGCGTGCTGAGCCAGCCTCCGAGACCAGACGTGGTGGCTCACTCCTGTAATCACAGCGCTGGAGAAGCTGAAAACAGAAGGATCACTACAAGTCCAAGCTGTGTCGTGAGACCCTGTACCAAATACATAAATTTAATAACTAAATAAATGCAGAGAAAAAGAAAAGAAACTTCTATTTTATTCTCTGGGGGAAAAAAAAAGGCAATATTTAAATTGAAGCCTGGGATACATCAGTAAGAAAAGGAATGCTACGGAAACCAGATATTTGTACCCAGCTCAGCACTATGGACCTATATCTGAGCTAGACAGAGCAATGAGCCCCAAGTAAGGATCAAGAGCTGTTCTTCAGAGAACTTTGTGAAACATGGAAAGATGAGGAGGTTGTTTTATCATTAACACCAAAATGACAGAGTGGAGAAAAGAGATATTCTAATTCCACCAGAAACCTACACCCTTTAGCGCTACAACTGTATGCAGAGACAGCTCTAGATCAGCTCTTGAAAAATTTGTGACTTAGATACAAACTGACAAACAGACATTCAACTCGGACATTAGGGGAGTCATGTTGGGGCCCGCGGGGAAGGAACATAAGATGGTTAGATGTTTTTATGTGTCACCTTCAGGAACTGGCAGACAAAAACTGAGTACCAATGTGAAAAGAACTAGAATTCTTGTATTTTGTAGAAAAAAGAAATAAGTTAGCACAATTCTCTTGATTACTTTTATTACTCTCACTAATAAAATATTTTAATAATCACCTTATAATTGCTCTCTACTAAGTGTTGGGAATACAGTGTCAGTGGGGCACAATCTCTGTCCAAAATGATCTTCTTGTGATATTTATACATAAGAAAATAGGCCACTACCACTCAGGATTTGCATATGGCCCATGCTGGCTGTGGAATAAACCTTAGATGAGCACGTGCTTCTAAGGCTTTTAGAAAATCAAGTTATTCAAAATTTGAAAATAAGATTCGGAAATCAAGAATTCAGATGAAGGTCAAGCCTCTGGCCACTGAGAACATGTTTAAAATCCTCATTTTTTTAAACATAAAAGAATCCCCTAGGCAGGACTAATTCCTTAACTGTACTATGTGATCTAGACATTTATGAGACATCTGTTCTTCTTTGTTAAAATCTTCAATTCATCCCCAGCTGAAGGCTCACCTATGGCTATAAATGGAATATAGCAACGACTTTCTTTTTCCCAAAAATAGTTCATTTGTTCTATCATAAGCTTAAATCGTAGGGAATAAATTTTTGAGCAAGTACGTTACGACATTACGATGTGACATGACTTCATTCAATATAAGTACCACGCACTAACCGATTGTTCACTGGAGCTCCCATGACTTCATTCAATATGTAGATGTAGACATAAATACATATATGCAAGTATGTACAGTGCACACATCTGTGCTAAGTGTGCTCATAAAGCCATCAGGTTCAAACAATTAAAAAGTTTGAGGCAAAATATGCCTGTGATCAGAACAGTGAAACTTCTTACCCCCTGCAGTACTGAAATCTGAGTAAAAGTCTTGTGAACACAGTCCCTTTGGTATCAGAGAACATTTTCATCATTCATATTGAGCATGCAATGTCTGTCAAACAGCATGAGTTAAGTCTTTCCCCAAGTCACTTATCAGATAGGCAGACTGTTAAGAGCTCTGGTTGATTCCCAAAAGGAACGTGTTTCTGTGTCAATAATTGATTTGTTCAATCATGAATACTCTGAATAGTGGCAGAGAAAACAATGAGCATCTTGATGCAGAGAAAATAATTAAAAGAAGTCTAATATTAGCAAGCATTCAGAGAAACATCAATGGAAGGGGTCTCACAGAAATTTTCTATAATGTCATTAGTTTAGACTACACTGTGGCAAAAAATACCATCTACTCAATATGGGAAATATAGATACTCTATGATATTCCTAATGGAACTACACTCAATTGTTTATTTTACCATTTAATAATTCACAGGTCACTGCTGAGCTATAGAGGGGTATGCTAGTTAAGATTCAGAAACAAACTCAGGATTATAAAAAGCTACCAAAATTCACCTAAGTCAAGCTTATCCATGCTCTCATCTAAGTGAGAATTAAAATAAACAGGTAAATAGCAAACAATGTACTTGACGTTGTTTGTACAGCGAACACTAGGTACCATAACTCATCCCTCTGTGCCTGAGTTTGAGAAAATGGACATAGTAGTTGCAATTTGGGAAGAGTCAGTCTAAGGATTGAAAGAACTAATGCAATGGAAGGAATTAAGGTAACGGTGCTTGGGTGCAGATTAAATGTAGTGCAATGGTTTGTTCTTATTTTTTGCCATTGAGAGTTGGATGATGGCTTTCTCATGACCTTTCGTGGAAATTTTGTCATTTCTGAGATCACAGAAGTTTATATGTTGAGGGAAAGTCAAAAGTGTGTTTCAAACTAGTCTTCAATAGCAGATGTGAAGAAACATGGGGAATAAACAGAATAAGATATGTGGAAAATGTTTACACATTAGAAAATGGTATTAAATGTAAAGAGCAGATCAAGGAAAATGTGATTGATCTGATTATTATTTTTATCAAATATCTACAAGAAAATTCTACAGTGTGTTGAAACAGAGTCTAGAAAATGTTGGTGGTTAATGCTAGAAAGATGGTTTCTTTTTCTCTCAGCCAAGTGGAATGTATTTTTCCAGAATCTGTTCTCAGATTGGGAAAACTGGTATCTCAGGCACCTAAAGCTCAGGTATAAATGGCATCAAATTCTTGTTTCATTGTTTATTATTGAGGATTTATTTCTAGCTTTGGAGACAAACAGGCTGCAATTTCTGTGACGTAATTAGGATGGCAGTTTCTCTTCCAGAGCCAGTGTTCAGTAAATAAATATACTGTGTTACAACAACCCCATCCCTCTAGGTAGGCAGGAGCATGCGCCAAAATCAGGCTGACCTCGCTGGACTCACAGCTGCTTCCCTGAGGACACTTGTCCACAGAGAGGCTGCTGTCTCTGTGTGCACATCTAGGGCGTAGCTCATCTTGATAGATGCCAATTTGTTTCGTCTTGCAACTCACGAACCACCTAACCAACCTAACAAATCTCAAACATCAACGAACCACTCACGTTATAAGAGAACACATTCTAGACTAACAGTCTCAAATACACAGCTAAGTTCATTGATTGAAATCCATATTCAGAGTTGAAATACCAAATATGGCAATATCAAACAAATAACTTGAATATATAAGGGGGTTAGTGCTAAGCTTAGGTGTTAACCTGCTCACATTAGAGTCAAACATCTACCTAAATTGTGCTTCAAAATACTGTGCAGACCAACTGGAGTGCTCAGAGAAATCAATTTGGCTTCCATTTACTTATCAATTCTTACAGTGTCCTGTCTTTGACTTTTCTTTTCTTAATATTTGTATTCAATGATCCTGCTTCTTTGTTCTGAACTTAAACTTCTCTCCCTTAAAGTGGCCAAGGAAACCAATTATGCATCTTCGGAAGGACTGAGATGACAATAACGTGAACCCCAGTGGGACAAGAATAAGATAGTGGAAAGAAAGCATTGAGCTAAGATTGAAGGAGGCCCAAGTAGATGCACCTTGAACAAGTCAGTTGATCTCATTTTGCTCTCCACTTCCACATCTGTACAATAGAAATGTTATTATAGGTCCTGATTTCAGCAAGGAATTTTTGCAGGAGTCATAAAAAGTGATGGCCCTATTTTTACTATCATTGTGGCACTCACCTGGCAAAAGAGGAGAAGGCTATATTTACTGCACAAATAGTCACAATGGCAGCTGTGAGAATAAGGTTTAAAGCAGTCTTTTCCATACCGCAGGAGCTGATAAATTACCTTACAATCTTCTCTTTTCTCCAGCAAAGCTCCTGTTTCACAGACTCTACACTAATAACAACTGTGGGAGCTAGTCAGATGCACCCATCTCTCAACTGAATTCTGGCAGGGAAGAAAGTAGTATCTTCTTCATTTCACACACACACACACACACACACCCCTCCAAGAATATTACTAGTTTGTTTGTATCACTGTTGGGAAATTTTAAAATGTGTTTGGTTAACAACTATCTCTTTGGATTTTCCAAACATATTGCTTTTCAGACACTATTTATAGGCTTTGTCTGGTTTTTTCCACCCACTGTGGAATCCTACATTTATGTACACTGGATACATTTTTAGCAGATGTTGCCCACTGTTGAGGTGTACATAGAACAACTTCACCAAATTGAAAAAAAAATACATTTAATGTATTTTAAGCAGCTATATCTTTATTTCTAATCTTTTAACATAGCCATATTAAACAAAGAAATTACATATCTATCATATGGGAACTAGTATTTAAGATCAATTAAAAGAATGAAAATCTCTATTATCAACGTGGGCCTATAATGAGATGTTGACCTTGGGCCATACTATGGTCTGTCTGTAAAGGTGTATATCAGTCTCACTGATCTCCTGCAGCATGCAAATGTAATTTCCAGGTATCTGGTCATAGAGTCATAGATTTAGATGACACTTCACACAATAAATCATTCTTTTTTGAGGTATGACTACCTGATCCATCAAGATTCACTGCTGTAATCAACTCAGAGATAATTAATAGCCAGTGGAGTTTCCTATGAACCAGAGATTTTTGCAAGAGACTTTCATACAAATGTCTGGAAAACATTAATGGCCCTATTTTTCATATTTTCCTATACCCATACCATTTGGAAGATGACTTCCCACTGACTGGCTTGATCATGTGACTGATGCAACAAGGAGAAAATAAGAAATCCATGTAAAGTCTTTAAAAATTTCTGTGAGCTTCTGCTCCTCCATTCAGTACTGCCTCCCAGAAAATGAGTTTGTGCTGGCCTCCTTCAGGATGAAGAGCCACACAGAACAGAGCTAAATCATTCTAGAACAGGCCTTCCTAGTCTAGTCAGCCCCCAGGCAACCCATAGGCTATATGCAGGCCTCTAAGAAGGCCTAATCAGTGCGACCAAGGCTTTTCCAGACTGAGAATTAATAAGGTAAGTAGTGTTTTGCAGGATGTCAGGGAAAGGATTTATTTTTCTCAAAGAAAATTCTGTTTGTTTTTATATTGAATTTACATCCACAGTTATAATATTGTATTTATAACTGCAAAGTAGGGGTCAAGACACTTACCATACAGCAGACAAGGTAACTATATCAAGCTGCTATGCATGGGCTTTTTGATGGGGTATAGAAGAGGTAGTTATAAAATCAGCCACAAAGAAGAATAAACTTGAGACTTTTATAGATAAATGAACGCAACTTGAGAACATATTCATAAGTAAAATAAATCAGACCCACAAGTATAAACATCATATAGTTTCACCAGTGTAAGAAGCTGAACAAGTAAATAGGACCCCAAATGTATAATAGATAATGTGAATTGGGAAGAAATTATTCAAAAGAAAAGGAAAACTGTAATGGGAGAAAGGGCAAAGGAAGGAAGAGAAAAGGGAGAAATGTTGTTTGGACAATATTTCATTCTTGTACCTTGTACTCTGTGTTACTAGTCTGAAGATAATACGCAATGTATTAATTATTGTTACTCTCCTATTATGTTGCTTTGAAATTCTATTTTATTTTCTTCTTTTATAATAAAAATACATAAATAAAAACTAAAATCATTGCTATTAAAACAGATCAATTTAAATTCTTTTTTTTTTTTTTTT
>NDGM010933616.1:0-11144 GCA_002564305.1 Octomys mimax
ACAATTTGTGCTTTGTGCAAAATTGAGACAGATGAAAGCAGTTTCAGCCACGTACGTACTCCTATTTATGTATTTCTTAAAGCATCATTAAGGCAGCAGGTATGACTTTAAACCAAGACAGTTATTCAGCGAGTGGTGAGAAAGTCACTAGGGACACCCTGGCTGTGTCTGTTTATCCAACATTCTGTGCCAAGCAGCAAGTCAGTGCTGGAAACACTTCGTGTGGACAGCAGCAGAGCCTGGTCCTTGGGCAGCCTGATGCTGGGCAGGTGCGTGCCTGGCCAGGACACTCAGAGAGAGAGAGAGAGAACAGCACTCGCCACGCTTCACCAGGGAGCCGACACAGTTTTAGACTGAGAGCCACAAAGCCTAAGAATTTGCAACCCTAGGTCTAAGTCCCAGCCCCCAGGCATTGCAGGTGGTGCCTGCAGGGAATGCCAGCAGCTAGTGACCCGGCAGTGTGTGCTGGGGCTGGGCACAGGCATGGCACAGTAGAGCTGGCAGGTGCCCGCACAGCCTCCTTCCTGGGTTTTCCTAACATGTGATAACTCAGTCACTGAGGAGCGTGTGCCACTGCTGTTACCGCGCTACCGATGGGGACCCAGAGAGCTGAAAATTCCATGGGTTTCCAGGGCCACATGGCTGTGAAGCAGCAGAAGCAAGATAGAAGGCCAGGCTGGCGGGTCCAGCGGAGGCTACATACACGATCCTCTCTTCTCCTCCATGAACACAGATGACGGCAGCCATCTTTCTGTCCCAGAAAGAACCCAGGCCTTGAAGCTGTGAGTCAGCGGGCTCAGACCCAAGCCCTGTGTGCTGATTCCAAATGCCCTGCTCCTTTCTTCATGAGCTATCACTCCTCCCACCCAGGGAGTGGATGCCCCTGCCCATCCACTCCTGGGCTTGCTGAATCTGGGGTGGCCTGTACTGTGGCCTGACTGCTGCGAGTTAGATTTTGGCATGAGAGTCTGAGTAGCTGTTGTTTTGAAGATGGACAGAGCAGAAGACCACCCCCAATGCCATCGGACTGTGGTGCTGAGCTGCGGGACCAAACCCTCAGTGCCTGTCTGCACGCCGAGTCTGCTCTCCACACTCAAGCAAGGTTGTGGCCAGCACTCCCTGGTGCTGCCTCCAGGGTGCTCTCTGCACGGTTTCCTAGGGGAAGGTGATGTTGCTAGCATAGGCTCATAACCTCGGAATAACCAGTGGCCACAGCTTTTATCAAACAAGATGGACAAAGGCTGCAGCAGGAAGGAGCGCCTCCTGTTTCCTCCCTCTCTCCTCTATGAGCCTTTATTTAGTAAAATTAGCTGTTATGTCAAAGCAACTTGCTCAGTGGAGCCCTAGCTTAAGTATGCTGCCATTCTCCAAGGAGGCCCTGGAGAGATATGCAGATCACGAGGAGACTCGGGCTGCAGATTGCGAGCTCCAGTCGTGATCACAGGCCCGGAGAGGGGCACAGGAGGGAACATGCACCTGCCCATCGCCCGGAGCCCATCTGAGGGAACTGCACGTAGGCACTGGGCTTCCAGCTATAGCATGGAGGACAGGGAGAGGTGCGGACGTGGGTGCTGCCTGCGTGTGGCAGTGCAGCGCCTCCTGGGATCCCTGTTGGTGCTTCTGGGTGGTGTCGGCCACAGCTTACGCTCAGAATTCACAGGAGGCAGACGCTGTGTGCCGGGTGCAGGGCAGCACAAGCAAGGCGGCAGGTGCTGGGCACCCAGACAAGGACACTCCTGTACAGGCCTTCGCTGAGACCAGCCCTGGGCAGCCTAGAGCAAAGGGCTGCTGTCCAGCCTCAGTGGCATTTGTGTTCCCCCCTGGGGCTGATGCACAGCCAAGGCCAGAATCTGCAGCCTCAGTGCTCCTGCTTGGACACACCTGACTGGCCTCTCATCCAGCATCCTTGCTCTGCTCTCCTGCAGCTCCGCTCCACCTGGGGCTCCTCTCTGGCTCCCCGGGACTTCCGTTAGCTTCTGTGCTCATGAGGCCCCACCGCCCTCAGGGCCACTTCCCAGCGTGGTGCCGCCTTCTGGCAGCTTCTGGGTTCAATGCAGGCCAAAACTGATTTCCCCTTCTCCAACTCATAGTCTTGCCTTCTGCCAGCTCCCTGTGTCTGGCCATCCCCCTCACAGGCGTGGGTGGCACCCTGGCATCCCCATCTACAATCCCAGAGGCACACTGTTCTGCCTTCCAGCACCGCTCAGGGTCCACCTTCCATCCAACATGGCGCCCGCTGCCGTCACAGGGCCCTTGTGGAAGTGGGCTCCTGGGAGCCTCCTTGCTAAGAGCTGCTCGAGCCTAAAGTCGAAAGCCTCCCTCCTCCTAGTCCTTAAAGTAAACAAGACAATGCAATGTGATATGTAAAAGGCTTAAGCTTCTTAGGAGAAAGACAATGCAGAGCAACAGAGGCCAACGTCTTCTTTCCTTCCACACTTACCCAGCTTCCACTAAGGCCACTGGGCCAGCCTTTCTCACATCAAGGCTGCGTTTCAGGCTGTGTTGTGTTCTTGCCAAAGCAGGGTCCACTCCTCTCCTGCATCCAGCTGGCAAGCACCGGCTCTCCCCTAGCTTCCACTTATACACTTCGGGTCTCTGGTCCCACTTAAGGGAGTCGCGGACACAAGCACGTCGGTGTTGCCCTTCTCTTCCTAGAGCTGAGTGAAATGCACATGGACATGGAACACAAGAGATGCAAAGCTTGGGCCTGGCCTGAGATCCACAGGTCTACTTCCGGCTCCCGGGCATGGCCTGTGGACTTCTGGCTGCAGCATTCTGTTGAGTGCAGAAATTGCCCGTTCCTTTAGCTTGCCTGCTTCTTTGGCCTTCCCTGGAGAATTCCACGCTTCCTGCATTTCTTAGCACCAACTGCAAAAGGATTCCTTTCCCGGGCTGTTCACCTGCTCTGGGGACACACAGGCTGGGGGAGCCCTTTGGAAGGGCTCAGCTATTGCAGCATGAAACAAAGCATTTCCCGAGAGAGGTCTTTGACAATGACAGCAGAGCGCAAGACGACACTGCTAGCCTCACTGGCCACAGGCTGCCTCTCACGGTGAGGTCAGCGTGACGGAGCAACCTGGGAGGGCTGGCCATGCACCTGGGGAAGCAGGGTGAGCCTGGCCCGCAAGCTGTGCTGCTACGCAGTGGGCACTGCAGCACTGCTGCCCTGGAGCATCAGATGCCTGGCCTGGGGCACCCGGACCTGGACCGAGCCACGCTCTTCTCCTGCCAATAGGAAGATCACAAAGCCTTGCCCTCCTGTCCTCCAGAGCGCTGGTCTCTCAAGGGTTCTCCCACCCCTCCCCAGGGCTCTGAGTGGTCAGGGCACTCCTGGAGACCACACTCAGTCCTGGGAGGAGATGAGGGGTATGTAGAACTGCTTCTGGGGAGGGACCTGAGGAGGTGAGGCTGCTCTCCCTGGGGATGGGGACACTCAGTGTGAAACGCTGGCTGCTAATGCTCAAGAGAGTAGTGGGGAGGGAGGAGGGGCCCAGATGCTTCTGGCCTGGAGTGTAGAACGAGGCTCCTCTCCCAGTCTTTCTTCAGAAAACAAGAGCAGAGGAGCATGGAGGTGCCAGGCACAAGGAGTGGCATGGAGGCTGAACTCCAGGGGCTCACCATGGGCGACGGCACCAGCACAGTCCACTAGTGATGGCAAGGGAGGCACGGCCAGGGTGACTGGGAGACCTGAGGGGGTGTGGGGCTTCTCAGAGGTGGCTAGAGTGTGCAGTGCTGGGGTCAAGGGTGCGTGATTCCTAGCTCAGTCCCCCAACTGGCTTGCAGAGCTCTGGGTAGGTAAGGGTGCCCCCCCGGGTGTGGGCGCTGCCCATGTGTGCAGCTTGGGTGAGACATAAGGCATGCGGGCTGCGGTAGGGTGTCTCACTGCCTCTCGCTCTGCTGCCTGCTCCTCCCCTGCCAGGCCGTCCTGCCAGCCAACTATAAACGGAAAGCTCTGCATGCCGTGAGCTCGGAGGACCTTTCCTCCTTCGACTTTGGGCATCAGGGCATCAGGTATTTTGTCTCAGCCACAGGAACAGTAACAAAGGCAGGAGGGCACAGCCATGTGCCCCCCAAGGTCTCCAGAAGGTCCTGGCATGGGAGGATGAGCTGCATGTGGAGATAGGAGGAGGGAATGGGGCACCTCATGCAGGGGTGTGTGGAAAGACCAGGGAGGCTGTGGCCATGCTGCGGCATCTCAGAAGCCATGGGGAATCAGGGAAGACTTGAATCAGAAAGTCTGAGCCCATCTGTGACACACAGGCCTGTCCAGTGACAATGTAGGCTCGCCACAGGCTGAGGATGGTACAATGCCCAGGCGATGGCAGCCAGAAGCTTCTGATGGGGACATGAGGCTGAGCAGGTAGTATGGGGGGCAGGGGGTGGAGTGAGGACAGAATCGGCCAGGCGTGGTGGGAGCTGGCAGCAGGATGCCTGGAGGAGGGGGATGGTGGTCTGAGGAGGGCACAGGATGAGGAGGGAGTGCTGGGCTCCGCTGGGGGCACCTCGAGCCTGAGGACAGTGGGCAGGGAGGGAACATGGAGAGTACAGGAGAGGCAGTGATGGAAGGGTGGTAGGAGCCCACAGAGCAAAGGGAGGGGGCCACAGAGCAAGAGGGAAGATAGATGGAGGATGGGGAGGGGTGGGGATGTCCTGGGCCATGGGAGACAGTGCCACCCTTGGAGCCAGGCAAAGACAGGAATGGGTGGAGCTATTCAGTGCTGCTGGGGGCTTGGACGTGAGGACGTCGCTGGTGACCTTGGCAGAAACAGAGAAGCAAAAGCCAACACCATGCAGAGGGGGCAGGGCAGTTCTTTCCGAAGGGTGGGTGGACGGTGAGCATGGGGAGGTGTGTGTGTGGGGCCTTCTCAAGCTGCCAGGTGGGTTCAGGGCTAGGGTGGAAAGATGGGCTGGGTGGGGAGAGAGGCTGGTCCCCTCACTGAGGGCCTGGGGGCAGGTAGCAGTGGAGCCAGATGTGCTTGGCAGGTGCGGCCGGCAGAGGCCCTTCGGGGAGACCCTCTGCTTTCTGCTAGGGCTGGAGCAGCTCTCACTCACCAGTGACAGTGCCAGCGTGCACGGCCTGGCGCAGGCAACGCCTCTCCCCTCTGCCTGGCATCTGAGCCTTGCCCTACGCACGCTGGCAGCAGTGGGCCGCTCCTCCCGTGCTGCAGTGTGGACGGCTGTGCCCGCTTCCAATGAAGCCTGTTCTACAACTTCATGCTGACTCAACGCGCCACAGTGTGTGCTTCTAACTTCCGGTTCCTCAATATCTAGAAGGTTCCTGCCGTGGCCTCACAGCTAACGGTGCTTGGAGGGCATTCCAGCAAGTGGAGCACCATTCCTGCGGGAGGAGCCGCGGGTGGAAGGGTTGCCGCTCTCCCGGGGGAATCCCCCCGCCTACAACGGGCGGGGCAGAGCTGTGCAAGTCTCGGGCAGTGAGCCCCGGCCTCTCTGGCTTCCCACACCTCTCTGCCACGTGTATAAGCATAAAAAGCTCTGCCAATTTGCTAATGAAAAATGGCATCCTTTGTTCTTTTAATTTTCATTTAGCTATGCAAAGGCTTCTCTTCAATTACCCGCAGATAGTTTGAGGTCATGGGCAATTAAATGTAATTAATTCATAATTGGACTTCTCGGAAGTCCTGTAGGACAGTTCCCGAAACTGCCAGCAGAGGGCTCCTCAGTCCCATCGAACGGGCAGGCATTCTGGGCCTGCAACGACGGAATTAGACATATTTCTAGATAAACGTGCTTTCCGCGCCCTGCCTTTCCATCCGTGTGGGTTTTCTAGATCTGATCTTTAGCACCCCCCAGGGGCATCGGCGAACTTGAAACCCATCATGTTTTGGCTTTAAGTGATACACTCCCTGGAAGTTTTAGGGCCTCTGACAGGGAACAGAAGGAAAAAAACTAGCTGCCGTCTTCCCAGGTACCACGCCCCAGTGTACCAGGTTGGACTGGAGCATTGATTCCTGCATCCCACATGTGGCAGAGGGTGTGCATGTGCCGGCTCGCGGCAGGGGCACCCAGGAGGTGGGGACATCTCGCCTGCGTGGCCTCCTGGGTCTTGGTAGCCAGGTGCTGCAGAGCTGGCGTGTGGGGTGGGAATGGATGTGGGTTATTGGGGGGCTCACACTACTGTGCTGTGGCCCCTGGAGTCTATGTAAGCCCTCAATACCTGAAGTCCTTCTGTTCCGCATTTTCCACTACTTAAGAATCACTCTGAGGACCGGCCTGATAGCTCAGTGGATTAAAGTGCCTGATTAGGCACAGCACAGCAGCCAGGGTTCGATCCCCGGCATGACATGCTGGCTCCGCCGTGGGGTGCGCTGAGATGGTGATTGAGAATGGGTGTGGTGGTACGTGCCTGTAATCCCAGCACTTGGGAGGCTGAAAACAAGAGGATGACTATGAGTCCAATCTACATAGTGAGACCCTGTAGACCCTGTCCTAAATTAAAAAAAAAAAAATTACTCTGAATTTCTGTTTCCTTGTAACACCTTAGATGTGATCCTGGATGTATTTCAAGTCTGCGCTGGAGGTTAGCTGAGCTGATTAATTTACAAACTGTAAATAACCATCAAGAGAGGAGCACATGTGTACTGGAGTCAGGAGCCTGGCTAGGCTGGCCCTAGGTGGAGAGGAAGATAAATTGAGGCACAGGAGAGGAAGGAGGGAGCTGAGTGTGCAGAGGCTCAGGGCGGGTGGGCGGCCACTCTGCCAGGCAGCAAGCTGGGTGGGGGGCATAGGGCACTGCACTGATGGACCGGGCAGAATTCAGGGGAGGGGAATCATGATGGGGAGGGCGCCAGGCCCAGCAGTCACCTCACCGCATGTGAGCCTGTGCCTTCCAGCCCCTCCTGGTGGCACCGAGATGTGAGGTCTCCCGGGTTGCCCTGGGCCTGGCCAGCCCGGGAAGCACAGGTCCTGCTAGGAAGCTCCATGCACCCCCATGTGCATCTAGGTGGGATACAAATTCTTCACCCTTTGTGGCATCCAGCCTGGCCCCACACGGAGCCTCTGTGTGCCCCGATTTATCGCCACAACATACTCTGATACACCCACCTGCCAACCCCTGCCCTGCATCCACTGCCCGTCACCCAGAATGTCTTCCAGGAGAGGAGAAGCTAGAGCATCCCAGCCTGAGTGTGCAGAGGTGCGGTCCCCTTGCTTCTTTCCTCCTGGAGACCCCATTCCAGTGACAGCATGCCACACACTGTGCTGCACACTGTGCCTACCACCTGGCCCTTGGGCAAGGGTGTGGTTCTTTTTTTCCCCTTTTCTCTCTGCAGGTGAAAGTGTCCCCGACCCTGGAGACATCCCTGCCTGATTTGGCTTGGATCCCCTCACCCACTTGGCTCCCTCCCACCATCCTACCAGGACCAAGAGCTGCCGTTCTGGGCCAGTGGAAGCCAGGGCAGAGGTCTCACCAACCACCCTGAGGCTGGCACCCCATCTCCAAGACCTCTGATTCTGATGGGGGTGACTTTCAGCAAAGATGCAGTATCCACCCTAACCAGTGCAGCCCCAAGGTTACCAGGGAGACAAGGAGCATGCTGAAAAGCACGAAAGAAGATTTCTAGAACTGCTTCTGAAAATGGCAAGAACAGCGGGCTGGGCATGGCAGAGGCATGGGCAAGTGCCTGGGTGACACTGCTCTGTGTCTCCTACCCTGACGAAACTTCAAAATCGAAATGTTTATTGTAGCTTTTGGTCACACCTTGTATATGGGAATGGTGTGTCTTTTCAACTCCATTTTGCTGTGAATATAAAATCACTCTAAAAATAAATTCCATAGCCAGGTGTGGTGGGACATGCCTGTGACCCCAGCATTCTGGGAGGCTGAGGCAGGAGGACTGCAAGTTTGAGCCTGATCTGGGTGAATCAATGAGACTCTGTCTTAAAATAAAAAAACAGAAAAGGGCTTGGGATGTAGTAAAAAGGTCCTGGGTGCAGTCTCCACTAATGCCAAACAAATTTTTTTGTGTTAAAAAAGGTCCCGATGTCCATCTGCACTCTGTCCTTCCAACACTGGCTTCCCTGAGGAGGGACCCTGGCTGTCTTCAAGCAGTCCCACTCAGGACTGAGGTCATGAGCCCCTCCGGTTTCAGTTCTGCAGCTGTACCTATGCTCTGGGTCCTTCCCCCTGCGGCCCCTCACCCCACTCACTGTTTCCCGTGGAGTGCTCTGTTTGGGTCAGGGGCCAGCTCTTCTTTCTTCCTGGTGAATTTCCGAGTGGAGGAGGGACCCACAGCCCTAGCACACACAGCTTGACCTTCACCGTGGCCATGACGCCTCAGTGCTGCGCTCCTGGGTGCCCTCTCTAATGCGGCCCTGGGTGGTCAGGTCCCAGTGCAGGAGGAGGAAAAGGGTCCAGGACCCCAGCAAAAAAGCCTCT
The DNA here is from genome assembly GCA_002564305.1 of Octomys mimax. Classification (NCBI taxonomy): domain Eukaryota; kingdom Metazoa; phylum Chordata; class Mammalia; order Rodentia; family Octodontidae; genus Octomys; species Octomys mimax. The sequence continues at coordinate 8,396 of NDGM010933616.1, forward strand.
CCCCTGCCCAGAGCTTAGGCAGAGGGCTCTCTTCCTGGTCCCCCCCACTCTCCAGTGAGGGGCCTCAAGGGTCTGGGCAGCTCTTGCTGGTGCAGGAATCAGGAGGAGGTGGAACCCTGCAGGACAGCAGGTACCCAGAAGACCTCAGAGCTGCTTTTTTCCAGCTGGCCTCTGGCTCCCCAGGGGCAGGCGGGGTGGGGCAGGGAGTCAACCCTCACCCAGAGGCCAGCGGGGACTGGTGTGGCTGATTTGGAGCCAGGCTGGGCTTCCATTCAGATTCCAGTCCTCTCCTGCTTTTGTGTTATGGTCAAATTAGGTGCTCAGAGCCTCAGCTCTCTTCTCTGTACAATGGGGGTATTAATTCCTGTCCCAGCAGGGTGTCGACACAGTGGGGAGGGGAGGTAGGCATGACACACTCCTGGCATGGCCTCACTCCTGCCTGGAGGTCAACAACCGCCTGCACGCTTCTGTCCCCTGACTTACTACTATAAAAATCTAGGAGTGAGATGAGAAGGCCCCGAGTGCAAGGTTGGCCTGAATGCCTTGGCTAGGCCTTGTCTCAATGGGCTGGGTGGGCACAGAGCACAGCGGCCCCCAGCCTCAGACGTCGGAACCGCAGCAAGCAAACAAAATGACCACTGCCAAGGAAACAAGATACACCCCTCCCCAACCCAGAGGGGCCTGGGGCGGGCGCAGTGGTCACAGGTAGGGGTCTGCCCTGGGACTCCTTTCGTCCATAACACACTGGGTAAACAGCCGTCATTTTTGCCGCATTTGTTCATGGGTTAGAGAAGCGCATGCCTCTGTCCAAGCTCCTTTCCTCCTCTCCCACGCACAGCGCAGGCCTCACAGACAGCGTGGGTGCCAGTGTTTCCTCGCACAGTAGACATGCTTCTTACAGAAACGCTCTTCCCACGCCCGCCATCCTGGTGGGCTACTGTCTGTAAAATAAAGGAGCCCTCCACAGATGAGAGTAGCAAATGGGACTGAAGCCAGCACTGTGAAACAGGTCAGCAACTGCTTCCTGGAGTGTTTGCGGGGTTGCCAGCAGCGTGCCCTTGGAAGCCTGCGGCAGCTTCCCAGCAGCCCCGCTCTTCACCTTGGAGCCTCAGGGACTCCTCATAAGAGGTGGCCTGTGTCCCCTGGTTCCCATAACGCAGTGACAGCTTGACGTCCCAGGGCCAGCGCAGCATCCTGCTTCCCTTCAGTTAATGCAAAGCAAACGCCTCTCTGCAGTGCGGACAGCTGCCCTGTCAGTCCCGGCGGCACTGCAGTCTCACGGTGTGCAAGTTTCGATTGCATCAATCCGGCACACACACCAGAGAGGGGAGGCGCGACAGGGTGTCAGGCATCTGATGGAGGCCGCCTAACTCTGTAACTGTGTTGTTCCACATTTTCATAACTTGACATTCAGCATTTTGTGATCCATGTAATATCGGTTCTCGACAGTTCTGCTAAGCTCAAAGACAGCTCATCTGACAGCAAGACAAAGGCGCGCGGCAACAGGGGCAAATCTTTCAGGCCAACAGCTGCTGAGCTGCTGGGACAGCAGGAAGCCGGGCAGGGAGCCCAGTGCTCCTCCGGCGGAGGCTGCTTCCTGAGGCTCTGTGACTGGAGCCCCAGCAGGAGCCTGCGTGGGCCACGCGGCAGCTCTGCACCTGGGAAGCGCTCCACGTCTGTGACGTGACCATGACAGTGCCCGGCTCACAAGGTTGCTGTGAGTGTCCAGTGTGGTAGGACGCCATGGAGTGTGCAGTGGCCTAGGAGCCTTGGCTGCTTGCAAAACGCTGAAGCTCTTACATCTACGGGCTTCTGTCGTGACTTGGCAGTGTGAAAGGTCATCAAAACTGCATGTTCCAGAGGAACGAGTTTGGATGTTCTTTTTGGTGAGAGGATGGGTTTCTTCGACTTTTCCTCTGAAGGCCTTAATGTAAGGGGCTTGGGCCTTCCAAGTCCAGCTCACCTCTAAGCCATCAGCAGACCTCTGAAGCATGTGCACATAGCGGAGGACCCCAACAGCCTCAGAGAAGGGCAGTTGTGGGTAAGCAGAGACCATGGAGGCAGACCCTCAGCCACCGCCATGTCAGAGGCGCTTGGCAAGCCCAGTTTCCAGGGCAACCTCCGTGGAAAGGTTGAGTGCCAGGATGAAGGTGGCTGCCCGAGCCAAGGACAAAGTCAAAACAGATGACGTTACAACATGGGAGACAAGGCCTCTAAAGCCAGTAATTTCACTGCTGCTGGAGCAAAGCCCAGCTTGCTTCAAAGCTTCTGCACAATGTCTAATATGTATTGAAAGTTAGTCATGATTTAGGAAATGGCAAAGCGTGACACATACTCAAGGCAACATCAGTCAAACAGTGAGCTCTGTAATGCGCCCTCGTGGAATAATATGAGGACTGCAAGGCAACTTCAATGTCAAAGACTTAAAGTCAAAGATGGTTGTAATGAATGAGCAGATGCAGCACTGAAGCAGAGAAGTGAAAACCAGTCATGATAAGAAGGCAATGTCTAGAGTTGGAAAGTAAAAGAGTAGAAATAAAAAATCCACAAGAAGAGTTTGCTAACAGATTGGAAATGGTAGAACAAAGAACAGGTCGATTTAAACATGATTAATAGAAATTATTCAGTATTATCTAGAGATAATAGATGCCCTGTGACTTGTGGAGCAGTAATAAGTCAATATGTGTGTAACTGGATCTTGGAAAAAGAGCAAACAGGGAAAAAGTTTTTTTTTTTTTTTTTTTTTTTT
>NDGM010933623.1:0-10570 GCA_002564305.1 Octomys mimax
ACTGGGTGTGGTGGTGTGTGCCTGTAATCCCAGCACTTGGGAGGCTGTAAACAGGAGGATCACTACAAAGTCCCGTCTATGTAGTGAGACCCTATGGACCCTGTACTAAATACATTAAAAAATCAAAAATAAAAAAAATAATGACTCAGTAGAAGAAAGATGTTGCCATTATTTTAATGTTTAGTCTGATTCAAAGGAATATTTATTAAAAGAGTTTCAACCATATGGCGGTCAAATAGGGCAAACTAATATTTAAGAATACATTTGAAAGATTAAATGAAAATCCAGGTAATTAGAAATCCAGCACACTAATTATTCACGCAAACTTAAAGTTGTCATTAAGTTGCTAATAACAACTTAAAGTTGTTGCTATTTGCCTACTGTATGTAAAGCACAGTAGGCAGAGTTGCTTCTGATGAAAAGATGATTAAAATAGATTTAAATTAGTACATAATGTTATGCATATTCAAAGGCCTTGAACTATTTTTTAGCATGTTTTATGGATTAGCTTACCTTAGTCATTATGTGTTTCACTTCTTTTAAAAACCAGTGATAAGAACTGTAAAAGAGCAATTAAGAAACATCAATCCAACAGTGAAGGCAACATTTTTCTCTGAAAACAAAATAAATTAGTAATTGAAAATGCTATAGATTATATTAATTTAGAGTGGCAAAATTAAAAAAAAAATACTTTGCAAAACTGGAGTTTGCCGAAGATCCATTAATGGACAAGAAATTAACTGCATTAGAAGTCAGCTTATGATTATGTGATATCTTGATTCCTACAGTAGACTTGTGATTAGAATGAAAGTCTGAAAAGATTAATTAACTAATCTTGGATTAGAAAATTTGAAACTAATTGAACAAGGGAAATAATTCAACTCATCAGCCAAGTCCCAGATTGGTATCATATAGCACAAGATGATATAGCATACTGTAACATGACATAATTATAGCTGAAGAATGTCACAGTAATGGCTTTAAAGGCTGGAAGGGTATTCTCTCTCTCTCTCTCTCTCTCTCTCTCTCTCTCTCTGTTTGGAATCAATGGAAGAAATTACAACAGAAATCAGTGAGTTAGAAGCGCAGCCATGGCACAGAAGCACATTACAGTACAAACATACAGGCGTCTCACATACATAGAATGCACTCGCATCCTGCAGACACTCACACTAATATACAAATTTTGAGTGGAAGAATATAAGTGTCAGAGAGACAGACATCATTCTAAGCTCAAGAAGGGATGACTATTTTTCTTCATCTAAATAGTAGTTGGTGGTTTGGTTGTTTTAATGAAAGTCCTTGAGTTCCAAGAGCTAGGAGAACATGCACGTCTATTACCACCAGGTAGCCAGGCCCCTCTAACACTGCGCTCCCCTGTGTCCCCTGTGGTGCCTGTATGTCCCCAGAAGCGCAGAAAGGAGTGCACCACAGTGAGCACTGCCAGGGTGAGTGAATAAGGCTCGGAAGACAACTGTTGTATTGCCAATGAAAAGGACAGAGGAAATTACCCAAGTGTTAGCTGACCTTTGCTATTGTCAGTAGTTATGTAACTTGGACGTGGTTTCTCTCTAATTTCACATTTGTGGACCTTGGGAGTCTCTTGATCAGTAGTTTGGGATGACAAATGCAAGCTGGGCATGGTGGTGCATGGGTGTGGTGGCGCAGGGACACGGTGGTACATGCCCATAACGCCAGTGCTTAGGAAGACTGAGGAGGTGGGGGACTCACAGGTCCTACTTTAGATGGAGACATCTAGAGATTTAAGGAGACCTTGTCAAAGCACACACACACACACACACACACACACACACGAAAAACAATGCATAAAAAAAGCTGGGGATGTAGCTCAGTGCAAAGCTGAGATTCTTTAATCTCGACTGCCACAAAATAAATGCTGTCTTTCAAATTACATTGTGTATTAAATTAGGGAGTAGCATTTCAGTTGTAGGTTAATTTTACTTCCTCCAAGAAGTAGTTGTATTTATTCAAAAAATTTAAATGCTTTACAATAAGTGATAAAGTGTCTTCCAATAAATATTACAAACTTTGTTGCAGTTTTTTTCAAGATATTTCATACTTTGTTGCTACTATAAAAATGATTCTTTCCTCCACAGTATTTTTAAATAGAGAGGCTGTTCGTTTTTCAAATTCACCTTTTAATCATCTTACTGAAATTTCCATTTTCTTCGCCTTCTATTCCACTTCCTCCAATTTCTTTTCCTCTGCTTATTTACAAAGATTTGTTTCTATTTTTCCCTTCTATTCTCTTTCCTTTCTTCTTTGATTATTCAGCTTTTTCCTTTCCTGTTCTCCTTCCCACCTGAACATTTCCTCCTACTTCCCAGTACCTGCCATCTATTTTGTACCTTATTTGTGCTCTGGTTTCTCACGTCAGAGAAACACTGAGATATTTAAACATGTGTGTCTGATTTACTTTACTTGACAGTATCATCTCATGGTACAGCCATTTAGATGAAATACAGAGAAGTTCCCCTCTTTAAATTTGCTGAGTTTCTGTGATTCCAGGGGGAATGACATTGAGCCCTTCAATGGCACTACTGGAGGTTGGAGGTCACATTAAGCAAAAACTTGGACATGAAATTGCACATCTGCATAATAGGAACCCATTCCCCAATGACACAGAGGCTGCTAACCTCTGCTTTAGTGTTCAGCGTGGACAACAGGAACCCACAACACTTTCATTCTAGGCACCGTCATGCCTCCGCATGCACTGGGTTTATTCCTGCACTTAAAACTGTAGTGCATCTTCATCATAGAGGTTTTCATGATTAGAATTGGTTATTCGTTGGTTCTTTCATGTTTTTTCTGCTAAAGAAATCATAATTGTTCCTTTTAATGCATACTTTCACTTTTTGTAGTTTTCAGTTATCTGCTGTCAATAACATTCCAAAAACATTCAATGGAAATGATACAAGCATTTGAAATTGTGTGACATTTTTAGCAGTGCAATGATACCTTATACTGTTCCATTCCAACCCACTGGGGGCAAATACAATTCCTTGTCTATGCTGAAAATGCTACCTTCCCATTCTTGCTAGCAGTACCAGTGATCAGATTGACGGTCAGAGTATCGAGTGATTGTGTGAAAGAAACCTTTAATTTACTTATTAATAATAACTCCAAAGTGCAGCATGAGTGGTAATGGCAATTTTATTATTTTTATATTGTTCTATATTCCTGTTAGCTATTACTCTTGGTCTCCTATTGTGTCTGATTTATGAATTAAACTTTATAACTGGTACCTGTGTATAGGAAAAGCATACCACACATCAGATGTTCTGGCTTCCACTGTGAGTCTTGGAACACAATCTTCAAGGAATTACCACATGACTGAATTAAGAGACCCCTAAGGAGGAGATTGGATTGTGGTGACACTAACTACAATGATGGCTTAATCCATCCGTGAGTTCATGGCTCAATGGGCTATGAGGAAGTGGAGACCTACTGAGGAAGCAGACCATAGGTCATCACTCTAGGGACCATTTTTGATCCCTGCCCTTCCTCTGAGCCTCTTTCCCTGCTGTATACTTCCAAATTTCAGAAGCTGATCAGCTGTCCTTCTCCATGCCTTTGTGCCATGATCTTTCAACATTAGAGCCAGCCAGCCAAATACAAACACTTCTGATTTCGTGAGCCCAAATAAACCTTTTGTCTCTTAACTTGTGCATATCAGGCACTTTGTCTAACAACTGAAAAGCTGATCAACATGACCACTGCATAAGACACTAGAACAAACTTCCTTTCCTGAAGGCTGTTGTCACTTCTGGAGCATAAAATGTAAGTCTGAAGAGAGCAGCTATGAAAAAGGAACAAAAATACTTGTACAAAAAGTTATTGTTGGGCTGGCGAGATAGTTCACTGGTCTCAGCGCCTGCCTGGCAAACACGAGGACCTGCATTCGACCCTGGTGCCACATCCCATGCTGGCCCCTCAATCCCAGTGTGCTATGTCAGCCCCAAACCCCTGGGCATGGTGGCACATATATGTAATCCTAGTACTGGGGAGGCTGAGAGAGGAGGATCACTATGAGTATGAGCTGACTATATATATATATATGTATATATGTATATATATATACATATATATATATATATATATTTAAAAAGTTATTGTTATGGTCTGTGTCTAGATGTCCCCCAAAATCCTCATGTGGTCATAGGGTTTTCTTTTTTTTTTTTTGGAGGTGACTAAATCTAGAGTATGTGATTGCTTTGTAGTGAAATTTTGGGATTAAGGGGGCTGGGGTTAAGGGTGAGGGATTGCTGGATTAGTCCATTGATTGGACTGGCACTGCCCTAATGCCATTGTAATGGATACAATAAAAGGGACAGAAAGAGGCTTTTCTCTCCTTGCTTTTGCTGTCTTCCACTGCCATTAACTGCTACCTTCTGCTATGTGCCACCATGTCTTGGAGCCAGCTGATTAGGGCCTGCAACCTTTATAAGCCGTGAGCTAAATAAATGTTTCCTTCCTTAAATTCAGTCATTGGATATTTTGTCTGAGCAATGAGAGAAAGGAACAAAGACATTTATTTAGTTTAAAGAAAAGAGAATATTTCATTATGTGAAGTAAGTATGCTTAGAGGAAGTATAAATTTAGATGCAGTAAGGAGTGGAGGGTAGGAAATGGGAAACAGAGCAAGTTGGGGGAGCCTGAAGTGCTCACAGAGGAGCCAAATGCACATATTAGAAGACACAAGAAATACTAGGATCTTAAACTGAGCTTTGTTCCCGACCACTTGACTGGTAAAAGTCAAGTTTTGTCATTTCCACAAGAACCCCATTTTATTTTTCCTTCACACAACTTAGGGAGTAACACTAACCCACCTTTTCTTTATGAAGTTAAAGGGAAAAATCAAAGTATCTTCAATTAAGTTTTTTACATATAAATTCTAGAAATCTAGCCACAGCCTCAGACATTCTGGGTTATAACTCATGCCAGTCTTTATCTAGGCCTCTCTTTCCTTTTAGAAAAAGATTTATTTTTAAAAGCCATGAATTCTTTTAAAAGGACGTATGGGAACTCAGCACACTGCTCAATAAACAAAAAGCCAATATATCATGCGCACCAAGTGGAAAGAGAAAAGGAAGCTGGCTGTTTAGGGTCACCGTCTTTTAACAGTGCAGGTGAATGGATAATCATGGGGCTAGAAAAATACTTGGCCAAGCCTAGCTCCAGATATCTGCTTTGAGAAATTGTAGATAATTGAGAATTTGTTTTCCAAAGGCTTTGCTCTCCATTCCTAACTATGGTGTAAAGTTTCTGTATACTGGGCTGTTTTCCATTTGCATTCCTGCATTTGTAATCGGAGCTGTGTTAAATCTGCTTTGCTTTCCAAGCAGTTGACCCTCCCTAAGTTAAAGGTCACAGTGGGGAGGTGTCTAAGCACTGCACAGCCTGGTTCCTAAGAGAAGAGTGAGTCCTTCCTACATAAAAGAGAAATCAGGAAGTAGCTCCTCAAGAGAAACCAAAGGAGGCATCCCTGCTCTTCCCAGCATCTTCCATCCCGTACAGAATCAGAAACAGGAGCTGAAAGAATGACCGTTAGTCCACTTTCCACCCTAAAGTCACCAAATCACATGCTTGATTCTCATACACGTTTCAAGTGTACTACCAAATTTCGTAAAATGCTATTTTTAAACTCTTGACTATTAAGCAGGAAGTATTTATCTTAGCATTAAGTACAAAGTGTATCAACATTTATTAAAATATATGCCAAAGAATTAAAAGATGCTATCAAACATTATCCTTTCTTTGAATAGCTTAGTAGTAAATAATTTATAGGATGCTAGGGTGTTCTTGACAGTAGAAATTATAAGAATTTTATATATACTAATGTACGTTCTGACTCAGCAAGAGCAGAATAATCTTTTGTAATATGTCTCAAAAGTATTGTGTAGCAGAGGCCTTATAAAATGATATAGTGCTACTACGACTCTGAAGTTCTTCCTCATGCCAAGATCTTATACTTACATACAATCTGTGTAATTTATTTATTAAAAATACTGAGGGTTCATTATGTATGGAGAGACATACAAGAAGTCATGGAGAGCAGGAGATATAGTTCAGTGGCCTACGCCTGCATGGCAAGTGCAAGGTCCTGAGCTCAATCCCCAGTCCCAACCCCAACCCCCCAAAACACAAACAAGAGCAAAAAGAAGTGATGAATTGACACAGAGCAGCATTACCCTTCTGATCGTCCTTCAGGAGCTGGTTACCCCTGGAGGAAAGAGGTAGACAGAAGATGATTTCCTGCAAGTCTTGAATGTTTTACTTTAAAAAAGAAAAAAAAAATCAAATTTATTCTTTACTTACGTTAGTATGCTGCACATAGTAGACACTTGGTAAATGTTTATTGAATGAATGATTGTAAAGTCATCCAATGGCTAAATTATTAAATCAATATTCATTATTTATTTTTTGGTAAGTAAGGAACAATTTAATGTCCTTGAACACGGAATACTGAGTGACTTCCCTTTTTCTGGAGGGATTGGACATTAAATACATTAGATTTTAGCAATGAAGCCTTCAAAGTAGGCAGCTACACTAGTCTTTGGAGGGTTTAAATAAATTTGGTATATTTTAATATCTGCATTTGTCACTATAATTAATACAAGCAAAATTCTCCATATTCATTTATCTTGTAAAGATAAGGCAATGAATGACATACTTATTTAATTTTTCTCAAGACTTCCAAGTTACAAAAACATCTTATCTTATAAAATGGTACTATGTGATTATGGTTATATTTGGGGACTTTTCTGGGAAGTACAACTACATTCAAATCTTAACTCTGTTACTGTATAATTTTATTTTGATTAATTTCATTTAATAAAATATTTCAATAAGCTCATTTACAGGGAAACAGCTTACTGCTTTATGCCATACTATAAATCCATTTCTTCTCCTTATAACACCAATAGAGAGCTGATTATTTTGAAGTATTTTAATGCATACATTTATTAAAATACTTACTGAAGTATTTTAATGCATCTGTTCATTGTTCCTTTTGCAGTTCTTTATCCTTTAATTATAAATTGTGTTTAGGTTACCTTTCTTTTTTGTCTTTTCGAGATTCTCTGTGTCCTAGCTTCAATCACCTCGATGAATTCTTGGATTTGGCGCTCAGGAATGTACAGGTCCAAAGTTCACAACATGATCCTAGAAATACTTTAAGCACTACAGTAACAACAAGAATGCAAAGCAAGCCAAGAGATAAAAATAAGATTCCAAGCAAAGTACATTAAGGAGCTCACCAGCGATACACCCAGCTATAGCAGAAGCGCTAGGTAGGTCTGATCCACTGGCACAGATGTACGCAGGTAACAAATCATATTCTTCGTGAGATATACTCAAATTGGATTTGCATCTAACAGGCCAAGTAAATATGAAAAGACTGCCAACTCTCCCCAGCCATCTCATATATTTACATTCTCTGCGCTTGGCAATCACAAGGGAGAAAATAAGCTCTATTTCAATCCTTAAGATGAAACAGTACCATGCAGAGAGAAAGGGAGAAAGGCAGTTTTGATGTTTACAAGGTGGAATACCTAACATTTACTTGGTGCTTGGTATATGCAGTGCATGGTATCAAGTCCTTTGTATTAATGATTGAATTTCACACTCACGGTCATTCAACCTACTTTTGTGTTTCCAAGTAAGTAGCTGGGCTGACGTTAGGAGGTTAGGAAGATGCTGATTTGAGATCTGAAGCAGCACTAAGTCCAGGGATGTATAAACATTCTGATTATTATAAAAATAATTATTTTGCTTGGGTATTGAAGAAGAAAGTTTAGAGGAAGTGATGTTGAGGAGGCTGGTGAGTGAAACACACTCAGCTACCCTTTTCTCAGTATCTAGCATAGCTCTTCCTTAGCCACGCATGATATGTTCTAAGACTCCCAAGGGATGACTGAAATTACAGATAGCACTGACTCCTATAACTTAATGCCTTTTCTAACATAGCTAAGCACTCGCCATACACTGTGGCCATAACTTTGGCAGTTGAAGGTGCCATAACCAAAAGAGTATCTATTTCTTTTTTTTTCTTCACAAGTTTTTTAAAAATATATTTAATATAGGATCTAGTGACACAGACTGGACTCATAGTGATCTGCCTGTTTTCAGCCTCCCAAGAGCTGGGATTACAGGCGCACGCCATTACACCCAGTCTCAATTGCTGCGCCCCAGGGGCAGAGCTCAGACCACATGCTGGGGACTGAACCCGGGTCCCTGAGCCTGCCTAAGCAGATGCTTTAGTCCACTGAGCTGTCTGACTGGCCCTTTCTTCATAAGTTTTGAGAAAAATCATTCTTACTTTGATTCTTTGTGTGTATTTTTTAGTTTCTTTGATAAATTAAGGTTTAGGTTCCTGGTTAGCCACTCCAAAGCAGATGCAGGATGAGAAGAGGGTAATGTGGGGACAAAGGTGCTCACCCGTGGCAGCCAGGAGTCAGAGAAGGAAGGGTGAGAGTGGGAAGGGAGACGGCTTGCCCTGTTCCAAACAGCACCCCCCTCCTCATAGTGCATTTAGTTTTGAACTTTCAGCTCAGTATAAGCACCTGCATGATCCAATCCCCTTCCAAAAGCCTCACCTCTGGACACATAAGCTTTTTGCTGGGGATTCTAGAGGTAAACCGTTACACATGTCCAGGTGCCTCAGTGTACGGTGTGGGCTCTCCGTCTGTGGGGCGTTGACCCTCTGTCAGGCGTGGCTGCCACAGACTGCAACAACAATACACTATTTTTACTTGCTCATGTCTGTGAACCAAACTCAGCCTGATCCAAATTTAGATTGTTAGTTCTAAATCCAATATGAATGTGCAGTCGTCAAAATCTAGCTATACTCATTGGGAAAATTATTTTGGTATTTGAACATAAATAGAATATAACATCACACTCCAATTTTGTGTGTATGTGTGCATGCACATAACCAGGGCACATTTTGGTAGGCTGAATCCAGAAATGCATACGTTTCTTCAAAACATGAAAGTATCAACAGGCAAATTTAGCCAACTTACCTTTTGCCATCAATAAGAAATGCAAACGTTATATTTAAGTGCAGAAACACAATTTATATGAGTTTTTGTAGCTCACAACTAGAACATTTTACCATTCATAAACTAAAACAGTTTATATACATATATTATCAAAATAATGATAGATAATCAAAGAGATCTCATAAAATGCAATTGAGCAGTGCATCCCTATCTGTGGATAATAATTTTAATTAAATAATTAGTAATGGTTTTGCTGTTCTCCAATACATTGATTTCCTTGGCGGATAATAGTAAACTTCTTTTTTTTCTATAATGTTTTTCCTTAAATAGAGGAAAAATTAGACCTTCATTTTTCTCTTCCTATTCACAGAGGAGACAAATATTTGTGAGAAAACTATCATAGACTGTGGTGCTTTCTTATAGCATTAAAAATAAAAATGCGCTAACAGTCACATTAGGCTAGTATAATTACACACACTATAATTGAAAGACTTGGAAGTTGTTTGGTATTGGTATATATGCACTGCTCATTTCTTAACCTACCAAAAGAAGAATGGCATTCAGATTACAGAAACTTTAAACATTTGTAATTGAAGGACTTATAAAGTTTGGAAGATGTGCATTGCCCACATGAGCAGCTCAGCATATTTCCAAACAGAGGCCAATATGGCAAAACTGCTCTATTTTTCTTTTTTGTACCAGGGAATAAACATGATCTTTGACAATAATTTTTCTCTTAAAGCCAGAATTACTTAGATCCTACAGTAATGAAATTTATCATAGCCACCTTTCCACTGCACACAATGCTTCCATTCTCTGAAATGCATCCCACCACAGTCCCTAAGTGGGGAGCCTCTTGTCCCTTGGGGTCCTCCTGTCTCTCTCACATCAGGAAGAACCACTCCCAGAATTAATATGCTTTGAATATCACCATGACTGCTAGTCTTTTTTGTGTTTCTCCAGTTTGTTGTCTTCTTCCATGTAATTTATTGGTGGTGAGGGTTTTGTCTTGTTCCAGGATGTTTAACTTCTCTTAATATAGTCATGGCCTCCAACACAATAGATAAAAGTGCACAATACACAAACGAGAAAAGAAGCGAGGGAGAGGAACTTCTAAAATTGTGATTTTTTGCTTTTTTCCTATCAGAAATTACAATTTTATTAGTGTTTAGATTCATTTTTCATTTTGACACAAGAGTCTACCAAGCTTTCAAAGGAGAGAATTCTTAGGAAACTATCTGAGCAATTGGAAAAGTATGAAAAGCGCTTCAGTTCATGCTGTGAAAAGGGTTATCACATTCCCCATATAAATATTAGACATCACAGAGTGCCAAATGCCTTTAGAGTCACATAATTCACACAAGTAGGGGCAAAGCACAGCACTAAAGTGTGAGCACACTTTGGCAGTGGGGCATTAGAACCATAGTATATTATAAACAAAAGTTATATATGGAGTCAAGGACTAAAAAATTAATTTTTTTCACAATTTTATTGATAAACAGCAATGAGACAGTTTCAAATCAAATTGGTAGGACAGTTTCAATAAT
>NDGM010933628.1:0-11483 GCA_002564305.1 Octomys mimax
AGAGAGAGAGAGAGAGAGAGAGAGAGAGGGAGGGAGGAAAGGGAAGGGAGATGATGAGAAGGGGGAGAGGGAGAGAGAGGGACAGGGAGGGAGAGAAAAGGAGGAGAAGGGACAGAGAGGGGCAGGGAGGGAGAGGGAGGAATAGATAGAGAGAGACAGAGAGATAGGGATAGATATGAGAGAGAGGAAATGAAAATATTTGGGAGAAATATTGAGCACATATTAACTTTTTTATTCATTATTCCCTAAACAGTATATATGATAACTATATTATATTAGCTATCATTTATGATCTAGAGATTATTTAAAACATATATAAGAGGATATGTATAGGTAATATGTAAATGCCACACCATTTTATACAAGGTGTCTCAGTTACTTTTCTCTCCTTGCTGGGACAAATGCCTGACACTCAAAATTAAGGAAGGAGAGGTTTATTCAGCTCACAGTTACCAGAGGTTTCAGTCCATACTCAGCTGGCTCTAAGGCAGCATGGCACATGGCAGAGAGCAACCTTTTATGGAGGAGGCAAAGAGCAGAGGCGCTCAGCTCAGGCAGCTAGCTAGCCCCTCTCCCCCCCTTACATTGTAATGCAAATTACCTGCCCCCAGGCAAGTGCAGCATCCACATCCACAGTAATTGATCACAAACTCCAGAAACTGCCCCATGACTGCAGGAGGCTTTGGGGGGACACTTATACACAAACCATAACACAAGGGATTTGGTTATCTTTGAATTTTGGTACAGTGAACATTCAGAGCTAGTTCCCTAATGATCCTCAAGGACAACAGTATATCTGTTTTTTTCTCTCATGGTTGTGAGACTGGGCGGAAGCTGCTGCTCACTGTTCAGCACCCTGAAAGAAGATCATAACGTGTCTTGCCCATAGAAGAGACCCAAGTCAAAAATTCAAAGCTCATTTACTACTGTATGCATATAGCTTTGGTATCACCAGAGAGCAAGAGAAAATCTGGAACCCAAGTGTGGTGAATCAGGAATCATCTTATTAGGTGCATTTTTTATTTATAATATATTCATTTAATGATGGGTCTATTTGGACATAACCCCTTGGTAAATTGAGGCCATTTGGGAAGTCTTATCAACATCACATGGGAATTAGTGTATAACAAATATTCTGATCCTGATTTGAAAAACAATATGAAGAGTATGCTCTAAAGCTCAGAGTTAGTTCTACCACACCTGGGATTGGGGACAAGGACCAAAAGGCTACTCAAAAAAAGACCCAATGCTGGGTCCAAGCAGATGAGTGAGATTGCTTGGGGGGAGAACTGAGACGGTTTGTTGGCAGAAGAAATGGCACGAGTGAAGCCATGATGATGTTGGGGGATGGGGCTGCATTGAGCAGACCAAGGAATGGATGCAAGGCTTCAGTAGAATGTGTTAAGAAATGAGCCTAGTGTTGTGGCTGGGGGCCACGGAGAAAAGTTTTGAGTGATTTGCTCTGAGTTTTACAAACATATGTTGAATATCACTTCCAGTTTCTCAGCCAGCCATCAAATCTACAGGATTATTATCTTGAGGAACAATATTATCACAGAAGACAGTCTTCTTCCATTAGTGAGCCTAATCCCTCCCTATAAGAAGAGAGAGCTCTATGCTTATGTCCTTTCATTCTTCTCTCAAACGTGGAGCTACGCTGTGCAGTACTCCTCAGGCAGCCTATGGTTTAAGAGAACTTTAAAACATTCATTGTCAGGAGCACAGGATTCAGCCACAGGCCTTTTGCATGGGCGTTGGTTGGTGTATGGTGATAGACATGACAAATGCCCAGTCTCATCAGGCAAACAAATTTCCTACTTTCTGTAATCATGGCTCCTGCAGCTGCTCACACTGTAAAACACAACATGTAGAGCCCCATGAAGCCCTGTTTCTTATTGTGTGGATTCCTCTGGTGCAGCCCACTGGCCTGGGCCTCCCTGAACACACTGTGAGCTTCCACCTGCCTCTTCATATTCTCCTCATTCCATTGCATCCACCACATCATTGTCACATGGGTGTAGTAGGCTAAGTTTGACTCTGCCTAACTCTCCAGCAACCCCCACCGAGTCACCAATTTTTCCTTGAATACCGGCGGATCAAAAGCTTTAGGCACCTGTAGCATCCCCAGGCCATGAACACATCTAACCGTACCCAACACCCTAGCCATCAGTGTTTGTTCTCTCCTGGTGGGTGAGGGCATGAAGGAGGGGAGATAAGAGATGAAGTCCTCTGGCCGGACAGTTAAGTGGCGTCCACATCCTTCCATGATCAAAATACATCATATTTTAATGTAATATGCCAAAAAATCAAAATTAATGCCAGAAATTTCATAATGAACAAAATATATGCATTTTAAATAAAGACAAGCACTGTATTCTTGATTTTTCATTTTGCCTCAGGCTCCAATATGGCTCAGCACAGCTCAATTACTGATTCTGTCTTTGTTTAAAATGTTGACATTTTGTTCATCATTGAGTTTTACATTAATCTTATTTAAAAAAAAAATTGTATTAAAATATTGCCTAGCTTGACTGCAGGAGATTTCTCAGTACAGAAATATTATACCCCCAAATAGTTCCTAATTTGCTTTGCTTGAGGTCTTATTCTTCTTTGAGTCTTAGAGCTTGGCACTAGGGCTTACTGGGCTAAGTGCTCATTAAATGCTGCTCTGTCTACTTCTAGACCCAGTTGAGATGTAGTTCCAAAATATGGCCACGTGAATTTGTGAAATTTACTCTAAACTGCAGACTTGTTATCAACACTCAGGTCAATTTCTTCCCTCAGTGTAATCTCTGTGGTTGAGAGAAGTGTTTATTACCTAAAGGAAAAGTGACCCCCTGAGGCACTCTCTTCAGGCTGATCCTTCATAATGGACACCTCTTTACTGGCCTATCCCAGATGTACCAATTTCCTTTCAGGTGTATATTAAGTAGCTGCTCTGGGGCAGGGGCATCCCTGGGCAGCATTCCTGTTCTCATGGAGCTTATTAAAGCCTGGAATGGGAGAAGATGAATAAAGTGATGATGCATGAAATCATACCACTATGTACAAGATAAAGAAGTAATCCAGGCTGGCAAGTGATCACAAGCATAAATAAAACTGTTTCCCTAGCTTGCTCTCTACTCCAATAGCCAAAGATCATAAAATAAAGATAAGTTTTCTTTCCTATTTGCCCATCGAAAATTGTTACTTACTTTGGGTGAAAGGATATTTGCAAGGCTGCTTTTATGATATACAGCTACTTTCACCTCAAGTCAAAGCATTTTAGAGATCAATTTTCACAGCACCAGGAGAAGACAAGGAATATATATCTTTTAGTTGCCCTGAATTTCACTCCTGACATTGATTGAAATGGCTTAGACCACCTCTACCCTAGCACATTCCCACTTGAAATCAGTTACCTGAAAAACGACTGTAGATTATCAAAGCCAAGTGCAGCTTCCAGGAATACCAAAAGCAAGTCAATTTGGTGTTTGCCTCCCTGAGATGTGGTTTGGGCCACATATTGTTCACATATGCATCAAGTTGTCATGAAAGAGAAAGGAAAATATGTGCTGGTGAATTAGATACATAATGACTGTTTCATTTTGCATTGATGTATGTCTTGTCCTTCACTCTAATCTAAAAGCTTGAGTTTCGATTTAGTTTCTGTTTATTAAACACATGTCATGAAGGAGCACTGTGACACACCTGTGCATGATATTAGATATGATTGGTGCCCTAAAGAAGTTTGTAGAAACATAGAGAGAAGGGGAAGAGGGGAGGGGAGAGGAGAGTTTGGAAATGACAGAGGGTGGTTGTCTATCATGAGTTCTGTGTAGTCTGATGGTCTTCAGGGTTGGGCTGCCAATGTGACCTTGAGCTAACAACTTATCCTTCTAAACTTCAGATACCTATTCTCTGAAATGAGAGTAATATTTTCTTATTTCATACATTTGTAAGATTTAAGCAAGTTAACACATGTAAAGTGCTTAGATTAGTGTTTAACACATATTGAGCCTCAGTAAATATTAGCTGTCTGTATTGCATTAACAAAACAATGAGAAGATGACATGTGGATTTCTTTGGAAGCAAAGTGGACTCCGTTTCTCAAAGTGGATGGAGTCCCCAGATGCTCAGAGGAAGTAGCATGTGTAGTCACAGAAGAATGAAAAGAGATGGAGTACACTAGTAGGGGTAGAGCGGAGAGGGCCACCAGGTATTGTAAGGGTTGGAGGAGCGCAGACCTACATAGGAATGAATACAGAACTGAGGGCTGAGAAGCTGCTTGGCAAAGCTCCTGTGTTAGGAGGTCAGAGGTGTGCGTGAAGTTGAGTGACTGTGGACATCATCTGGGAAAAAGAAGTGTTAAACAGAGGGGGACATGTAATCTCTGCAGCACTCACAGCATTTAAAACATTAAGTGGCTTAGACTTCA
The DNA here is from genome assembly GCA_002564305.1 of Octomys mimax. Taxonomy (NCBI): domain Eukaryota; kingdom Metazoa; phylum Chordata; class Mammalia; order Rodentia; family Octodontidae; genus Octomys; species Octomys mimax. The sequence goes on from NDGM010933628.1 coordinate 4,418, forward strand.
TGCATATTAAGTTTGATTTTGCAATTCATTGATTATGAGTCCTCTGTTGTTTATAGGGTCCACCCCATTAATACAGAAAGGATGCTGGCTTCACAGAAGTTTCAGTGCAAATGTTGAATTGGGACAACATGTTCTCTCATGATTTCCCTATTTAAATCCTAATTTATTTTTGTGCTGTGATTCTACGTCTTTGTTAGTTAAATGATTATCTTGGGATCTATTCTGTTCAATTTTTCCAAAAATGCTTTAGTAAATCATTTAGTATAAACATAAAAATCAAGGAGTTTCCTGTCAAAGGAGTAATATATCAAAGGAAATAGAGCTATTTTGTGGGTGATACTAGAGCAAAGAGTTCATAGGCTGGGTAACAGGTTCATTTCCTTTCCGAAGCAACAGTATTTTTGGCTTTTTCCTGAGGCATTTGTCAAACACATTCAGGACACCCTTTTTACAAATTGCTACCTTAGTCTCAAATTCCATAGTTTTAATCAGCTTTCTCTTTCTGTCCACAATGTCTAACTAATACAAAATCTGAGAATAACATTTTAATTATGCTATCATTATTAAGGCAGCAGGTGGCTCTTAATGAGATCTTCACACAGAGCTATTTCCTCCACATCCAATCAAAATGAACATTTTGCTGCCTTGACAGAACTCACTAAACTGTTTTTCTCATTTCTAGAGAGATGAATCGATGAAGATTGTGATTGTTCCTAAAATTAAGCTTTCTGATTGAATTTGGTTTTGTGTTTTCACGATGAGGACATATTTTTTTGGGAAATAAACAATAACTACATTTCCCCAAATAATAAGACTTTTATGCAAATTAGCCTAAATCTAGTGTGAACAATTAATTCTGAACTGGAACTGAGAAGCTCTACCTTTCAGTTCTCCAACAGTTTTATTGAGAGAAAGCTGAAAATCTGTGAAAATGCATACATTTATTCAGCTTACAGGAGTTCTAGCAATAAGGACTTTTAACAGTTTGAGCAAAGAGCTGCTATTACCTTCTGAAACCCAAATAGAGCTGTCAGACTACTTTGTTACTTTTTTGCATATAGCTAAGAAATTTTAGTAAAATTTCTCAGAAATTACCTTCTTGGTATCTTTGAAAAGATTGTTGGTATCAGATGTAAAGAGAATTCAGATCTTCTACCAGGGGAGTAAATGCTCAGATTTTAAATTGTTCTCTTAAAGTTCACTCTCAAGGCTTCTATGTGGTTATGAAGTAAACAGGAATCATTTAGAACAAATACAGAAATTTTCCTTATGCATCAAAACACTCCGAACATTGCCTGGCTGATAATAGGTATTTTATTCTGCTTTTACTCTTTATATACATGTGAATCGAGAAGTTGACAGGGTGAGATGATCTAGACTTCTATGCTTCCAAGGTAGTATCATCAATGAGGTTTAAGCTCTTTAACACAAAGCCTACTCATTTTGCTTTTACCTCTGTCTTAGTCTATCTTGTGTGGCTATAACAAAACAAGACAGCTAAGGCAATTAACTAGAATTCACGTGGCTCATGCTTCTGGAACCTGGGGAGTCCGAGGCTGAGGTACTACATCTTGCCTCATGCTGCACCAGAATGGTGGAAAGTATCAGACAAAAAACACATAAGAGAGTTTGAGAAAGCAGAATTCAATTTTCTAACAACTCATTCTCTAGCTAAATAACTTATTTCTGAGACACTAATGATAATCCATTCACAAGGGTAGACCCTTCATGAATGAATCACCTCTTTTAGCTTTACTCCCCAAACAAATGCATTGGGGCTTAAATTTCCAGCACATGAGTTCTGGGGACACCGTGAAATCATAGCACTATTACAGCATCTACCATAGTTGAGTATTTGTTCATTGTCTTAATCGCTGTATAAAAAAAGTAGCATGTTGGCAATGCTAGTAAATTATAATAATTTGGGTTTTGGGTTTTAAAGAATCAGAAGCTTCTCACTGAGTATCCAGCATTAGGAACTTGTAGTCTTCCACTCAAACACAGTAGGGCCAAAAAAATGACTGAAAGTGCCCAAAACACTGGGACCCTCCACCACATGCATACATTCCCTGAGTTGGAAGGACCTGCAGAAGTCTTTTTTTTTTTTTTCTGGTTTTGCTAGAGAATTTATTTGAGCCAATACTCATACAAATCAACAAGGAAAGTCCCAACTGGCACCAGTATCAGGCAGGAGTGAACATCTGAGAGATAAGAATGGTGGATATCAGGCAAGAATTAGTCAAGTGTGCAATGGAACTTGCTTCTACAGATAGTGGAAACATACAGAGATAGTTAAAACAGGAAGATGACACAATGAAATTGTACTTTAGAATTCATTCATGGAACAAGACTGGAACCAAGAGATGATGTGCTGGGAGAGTGAAAGACTTCGGAAGTGTAAAACTGGGCCTCATTGCTAATAGGTTGGTCAGTAGTGGGGACAGAGCTGCACTTAAGGTCACTGAAGCAACAATATGAGTGGTGCTACCCAGTATCTCTCCCTGGCAGCAGACTGCAAAATATATAGCAGAAGCAGAATTTCATCACAATCAACAAGAGACTAAAACACTAAAAAATATCTTAGTGGATGGGGGGACTATAACCTACGTAAGTGGTACACAGTATTTTCCGAACAAGGGTGAGAGGTGGCCGGTCAACATTCCATATTAACCATGTATGAGTTCCCCATTGGGTAGTATCAATTTCCTTGTCATATTTGTCTCCCTTTCTCTTCTTACGTGTTTCCCCTTGCATTTTGTTTTCCTGAAAGAGGATTTAGCACATAGTGGAAATTCTATTAAAATAAGGAGTTATAGAAGAAACTCACATGCTAAGTAACAAGTTTGCTGACTGCTTACACAATCAGTATTTCATATCACGTCCCATCCACTGGGCAGTGAGTTGGGAAGGCTTCTGAGTCGCAGAGGATGCCGGCACCATCTCTTGTCTTATAGCTCTCATGTCCATGGGTAACAATCAGAATGGGAAGATAAAGTAAAAGGTTTTGACAGTGAAGCAATGTAAACATTTGGAGAAGATATAGTTCTTTGTAGTATAATTTTACTAACAGCATTATCATTAAATTATTAATATGTTAAGAAAAAACAAAATTAGCTTCCATTGGAATGTGGTGGGGAAATAATTTTAAACATGTCAAGTGATTTTACTAGCATTGTAAGCAAAAATATAGACTTATAAAACTGTATTAGTGTTATAAATCTGTTTCACTTTAATGCTTTTTTTGGAGTTAATATTATTATAAGCTGTCCATTCTCTTATTTTGTTTTATGTATTTTTTATTTATGTATTTGGTACAGTGTCTCACTAGCTTGGACTCATAGTGATCCTCTTGTTTTCAGCCTTCCAGAGCTGAGATTACAGGTGTGTGCCACAATGCTCAGTCTAGGTGGCAGGCTTAGTGGCACCTGGGGGAGGGGAAGGTGCAGCATGTGGTGCAAGAGAGGGAACTGCAGTCCCTGTGCTTGCCTAAGTAGGTGCTTAGTTCGCTGAGCTATCTTGCCAGACCCATTCCCTAATTTCATAATGAAAATAAATCATAAAATAGAATTTGTTACAAATTTGTTCTACAGAAACTATTGGGCTGCCTCTGTACCAATAGCAAGACATATTTGAATACTACTTATTACTGTATCATAAGCTTCTTTTTATCTTTAACAATTAATATATTCATTCATTTATTTACTATCTTTTAATACCTACTTTATTTTATGTTCATTTAAGAAATAGTTACTGAATATCCACTATGTAGGGATATTTCATGTCAAATAATAACCATCTATCCTTGTAGAAAAACCATGATGTCCTTCTCAGTATTAGCTTCCCTTCACTGTTATAAACTTTGTTGGGTGGTAAATAAAAAAGCTCTGTGCTACTGCAGAAGCCCAATGGTTCCATAAAGACTTCTTCCTCCACCTTTTCTCTCAATACATCAGGACATCCCAAGTGATGGTATATGACCTGAAGGCCATATGTCAGTGGCTTGTGAAGTACTAAGAAGCATGACACACTCACAGAATCTTGGTTAGAAGTGGTCCTGGGGCTTCTCTGTTGGTGGTGGGGTGAAGATGTGGGCCGCAGAACACTTCTTCCCTTCTAAAACATTTTAGTGCTTCTTGACTTCTGCTTATTCTAAACCTTTTCTTGCTGTGTCTTTTGTCATCTCTAGGAATCTCTTTTCCCTTAATTTAGCTAGAATTGATTTCTGAGGTTGACAAAGAACCCAAGGAGTCAGTAAAAGATATAGCTTAGCCTTTCAAAGGGCCTGGAGTTTAGTGAGTGATGTTTCTATCAGGATGCATGTGAATGACAGTGGATATTATGTTCCATTTAGTAATCTATTTTTTCAAGCCATCAGTATTTCAGGTTGTCAAATGAAAGGACCAGATGAAGTTCCCATTGTCACACTACTCAGTGGACATCAGCAGTGTATCTGAGTTACTCTGTTGCTTCAGGTGAGCAGATTTATAACAGCTAAAACATGAAACAAGAATAGTTTTACCCACAAAGTAGCAGTTAAGGCTGATATTAAAGATAACCTAAGGTAACCTCTAGCTAGCTCTGAGTAATTGATAGCAAAAGGAACCTATTACCACAAAGGCCCAATGTAAGCATGCAACAAGTTCATGCAGATATCAATGTATTTTTCTTACCCAAAAGCCTATACTACATTATTTTGGGCATCAAAAGGAGGCTTTAATCAAAGGAAGAAAGACATTCAATACAATTTAGTAAGGAACAAATCTATTGTAGTGCATAATTCCATTGCTTTGAGGAGATAAAGATGACAGGTTTAACTTTCTTCAAAATAGACATAACTGGATCATTTTTTCATGCCGCCTCTGCACTAGAGTTGAAAAAGATTTGATGCACAAATGCCAATAATGATTTTAAACAATATAAATACTTGCTTGAAGATGGATACTAATGCCCTCTTTGGAACTATTGTGGTACATCAGGTCAATAATACTCATTTTAAAAACACTTTTAAAAGTGTTTTCATACAATAGCCTCTGAGGTAATGAAAGGGCCATTATGGTTTGCTGAGTCAATAATCTCTATTTTTAATACATACTCCAAAATTCATTTCCTTATCTGTGTCAAAGTCTTTTTAAACAATTCCAATCAATTATTGCGAAGAGGAGAGTTGTAATCTATTTGAACTTTAGCTTTAACTGTTATTAATCATTTCAGATCCTACAACCACTTGCTTATCCTGATATGTTAAGCTAGATTATTACTAATAGCTTACAGCAACAGAAGATGGCAAACATCAGGTGAAGCAAGAATAAAACTTTGTACTTAAAAAAGGCAAAAACAAACTTCCATAATAATAACTAGAGGTGCAAATGGGGCAAGATCTAGTTTGCATAAGTTAGCCAGGTTGCTGCAGATAATTTCCAGTTCTGTGGATATTTTGTTAAATCTTAATTTTATAGAATGGTTATATCAGAAATTTAAATCTGGCCAAACCAACACAAGCATGACCAATGGTCTCAAAATAGTCTCTTATGAGCTATAATTTCACATTTATTTGATTTGTGCGAGTAAGAAACACTTTAATGCTTAAAATATAGACATTTAAAATATGGCTTATATATTTAGTATCTGACAATTGAGACTAAAATTGCTTATACTTTTATAGAAACTGTGCCAAGGTTGTAAGGACTAAATTACTAAATTTATTCTGGAGGGAAGCACTGACGATTTGAAATAAGGTTACACTTATTTTTTAAACATCTTGTTTGTATGTATGTATGCATGATTTAAAGTGTTAGAATTCTGCGATTTAACTGTATGATTTTATGCCTCTTGCCTGCTGGATGCTCATGAAAATGAGACACCCGTTCTTGTTTCTCTGCTCAACAGTATTTCAATAAATATTTTCTTCCCTTTCCTCTCTGTTGTGGCCCTGTGAAAATACCTGTTAGCTTAATTATTTAACCTTGGTTTATTTTGCTGCAGGAAGAGAGGCTAGCATTTTGGCTCAACTCTGTTATTTGAATATGATAAGGTTCACACTTTCAATTAAGCTGGATTTTTCTAACCTGCTGGTTGTCTCTGCTTGTTACGGTGGTGAGATCCGAAGGCAGAGCAGCAGGGTGGGAGCCCTAAGGCATCACATAGTTGTGTGAATCGAGGAGAGAGGAAGGTGTGGAGCTACCTGAATCGGTAGTGGGAAGGGGATTGATGCGCCTTGGGAAGGGGACTGAGGGGCAGAAATGAGATGGTTCTTCAAATTAGAGTCAGGACAGATTTATATTGACTTCATGATGCCACACCCTGGCTGGTACCACCCACTTACCTTAAAAAATCTATCTTCAAGGTAGCAGGACTAATCATTGAAATTAGAACTTCACAACAGCTCATCTGTATGTTCAACAAAGTTTTTTTTTGAGAAGCTACTACATGCTCTCCTTAAAATCCTGTGGAAGATGCTCTCCTTAAAATCCTGTGGAAGCCCTGTAGGCAAAGCCCAGACCTACCCTTCTACCTTTATGGAGCTTCCTAAGACAGACATAACCAGATATCATAGGCACAGATGTAAAATTGTCACAATGAGAAGAGGGAGTAGAGAAGATTTAGTTAACCTGATTAGCAAAGGTTGTCTCTGGAAAATGAGGGTTGGATGGAAGTTGAGTTGAGTTATGAAGAGGTAAGAATAGTGATAGTGCCAATGCTAGTACTACTAGTGATAACAGGGATCATTTGTTCAATGTTATACTAATGCACTGTAGCATGTGGGTACTGTAATAATGATGTGGTAGTGGAAAATTATTTAATACTCATAAAAACTTGGTAAGATAAGTACTTTAGTTAGCTTGGTTTCTCAGTGGGTAAACTGGAATACAGAAGGTTGAATAGCTTCCCTAAGATTATGGTTCATAAGAAAGGAAGTGGAATTTGAATCAACATAGCGTGGATGGATTGAGAATTTTTTTTTAATCTAAATACACTTGAGGGGGCCTGCCCCGTAGCTCAGTTCTTTAAGTGGCCACTTCAACAAAGCAGTCAGGCTCAGGTTGCTGTGGTTTGATCCCCACAACTC
>NDGM010933662.1:0-10079 GCA_002564305.1 Octomys mimax
AAAAAAAAAAACCCTAGAACATTAGGAATGCAAACCTGGCATCTCCTACAGCAGACTACATGTCACACCTCCTTACCCAGGAAGCTGAAGTCTCCACATCTCTGCATAGAGTCAGGATTAAAACCTCATGGAGGAGAAAGGACAACTCCATCTCCCTAGAGGAACACATCAGAAAATGGGTCTCTAACTGGCTGTTCACAAGCTGCTGGCCTCATTCCCCACCCTGCCCCCACCAAACTTCCTGTAGGAACACCTCAAAGATTCCTGTCAACAGCAGCCACCCATCAAGGCTACTTAATGATCAAATCAGCCCTTCTAGGCCTTTTCCTAAAGGATTTTAATCTCTGTCCTTGTTCTCCCCTGGATTTTTTTCCACCTCTCTTTGGCTTAATAAATGCCTTTCCAGAAGGCTTCAGCACGGCTGGAAGTGTACTTGAACAGCAATTCTAAGTCCTTATTAGCTCTATAGTGATCAGGTGAAGGAATAATTGATCTCAATCAGGAACACCTGGTTTCATAATTGCACAAATGATTATAATTCAATAATAAAAGTCAATTTAACTAACTTAATTCAGATTGCTTTAACCTCTCACAGACAGTTAAAAAGTGAACAAGCAAACAGGAAAGAAAAAAAAAAGGAGGAAGAAGAAAAAAGAAAAACAAAGCTGTCTAAACTGCCCAAAAGGGACCAAAATGAAGATGACTGTTTCATTTCTCCCTATTATCGGCAGCACGCACTTCCAGGCCTGGGCCTGCATTGCCATATTCTTTCCTTGTAGGATATCCTCTCCCAATCTCTGTGCTTCCAGACTCTTCCAGTCTTTCAGATCAAGCTCAAACACCACTTTTCTGTCTTTCTCTAGACAAGGGTGAAGGTGCTAGGAGCTGGAGAGACATCCAGCTCCCCTATGGCAGTTGAGGGAATCGAGACCCCAGGATGCAAAAGGGATATTGACTGAGCGGCAATAACAAGTCAGCTAAACAGTTATTCATTTGTTCAATTCTCACAGAGCGTGACAGACTGAGGTTCAGTGAGCCTCACTGAGGCTTGTTGAGATTTGCTCCAAGTTGTGTATCTGTGAAACAGCAAAGATAGGATTTGAACTCAGATCTTCAAGATTTCAGAGCATGTGCTCTTTGCACCCCCTTCATGACAGATAGGGTGCCCTGGACCTTTCGAGGTTCTCTTCACTTACCCGTGGAACGCTTCCACTGTTACCACTTGAGTCTGAACCATGAGGAATTTGGTCAAGAGGCTGCTAGGGAGCAAAGCATTCTTCTGTCAGCTTTTACTTCCTGGGAGTAGCTCTCCACTTACTCTTTCACCAGCCAACCCATCTGTTCAAAGGTAGACACAAAGTGCTGGTTTGTGAATCCCTTCAACATTGGGCATCCTAGCACTAGAGCCTCAGGACTATAGCTTTGGGATCACAGAGAACGTCATGCTGAGAGTGTACCCAAAGTTCCTGCCTCTCCCTGCCATTGGGGGGGGGGATGGGAAGAGGACAGCGTGAGGCATCACTGATTTGCTACTTTCTTTAGGGAATGTTCACGGAGTGCCTGCTAGCCCAGTGCTGGGGATTCTAAGCTGACTGTTATTACGGTGCCCACTGGGGATGATAATAATACCAACTGCCATGTATTATCGGACACTGTGCTAAAGACATACGTGGGTATTAACCTATTTTTCTTTATATTCTTATGAAATGTGTGCTACCAGTATTAGATAATATACACAGGGTAACAGAACTCACTTAGAAGTAAGCAGAGTTAAGATTTGCAGAGTTAAGTTTCTGTTTTTAAACATGAATTTTAAACTAATTCATCTACAGATTTTCTCTAGTTTGTCTTAAGGTTTTGCCTGCCATAAAGGTTCACTGTAGGAAATATAGGGCGTGTTCATGAATAATAATCTGTCAGTACAAAAGTATCCATGAAACCACATACATATCATGACAATAGAATTGAGGCACAAGATATACTGCTGGAGCTGCAGTTGGAGATGGTGCAACAGGGATGACATCTTGTGGGAGGGGACATCTGATCTTATTCAGGAAGAATGGGTAAGACTGTTCCAGACATAGCACAGGCTAGGAAAGATGACCATAGAAAGGGCAAGCCCAGACTGGGAGCAAGCCTAGGTTACTCTAGGCCTCCCAGAAGTCTGTGCTCTGGTATATGAGCCAGGGGACAGGAGCCAGAGCTGAAGCTAGAGAGATAGGTAGCACATTCTCTCAGCTAGTTCTCTGCAAGTACAAGAAGTCCTGAGAGTGGTAAGGAAGGGGTTAAAATATTTGTTCATGGTTAGTAGAGAAGCTGGACAGACCAGGGAGGCAGAGACTGACCAAGGGGAGAGTGAGAAAGGCTGCAGGGCGAGGTTGCAGGCATAGCTGCCCCCAGTTGCAAGAGCTTGTGCTACTGACAACGATGACAGAGTCTTATCTTTCATCCCTAGGCAGCAGCAATGTCTCCACATGGCTATTCTCTTCCATGGCCTTTGAGGGCTGAGCTCTCAGACCTTGTGAGGACATTTTGACACACCTTGGCATGGGCTTACTGGCCAGCTTATGAACAAAATGTTGTTCTCTGAAACATTCTGACCTTGATGCGTTAGGTTTCTCTTGAGGACTTGCCATTTTAAATTGTAAAATCTCTCACCCTCAAGCCTTTCCCTATTTTTGTTGTTGTTGTTGTTAAGAAGAGATTTATATTTATGGTAGACAAATCAGAAACTGCAAATAAGATAAGCAAGAATTCTCCCAAGTTTCTTGAAATGTTCACCCCCTTGTTGCAACCATAGCTAGTATTTTTCATTCCAAAGTTGTCCGGCAGTCATATAAAGAATGCATATGAGCGTACTTTGACCAAATATAATCATATTGCACTTTTGTTTGTAACTTGCCTTCACACATAACAACAAATGCCAAGCACCTTCCCAAGGGGTCGCACTTTGAAGGAATGGTTTCTAAATATCAGCAAGCCTTGAAATCTAAGGTATGGCGATGCATATGAAGCTATAGTTTTGAATTGACAAGGATCAAGTAAAGCAAGACATATTGTGAAGCTTGGTTCTTTTGTAATTGAGTGGCCCCTCTGGTCTCTGCCACTGTCACCCATAATGTAGGACCATACTATAGGACTAGGGTGGTATTACATGGTGACAGACATAAAGAGGTGGTGTAGGATCTTACAGAGTTATCCAAGTGTAAGAGATTTGTAAAGACTTCCTTCTTTACAAATCTGGGATTCCCCTTCTTTTGCTGTTGAGAGCTGAGAGACGATGTGCCAAATTTTCGGGCACATCCCTAGGTTAGCCTCTCCCCATGCCAGCCTTCCTGAATGGGGTAATGAAATTCCGACACTCAAGTGGTGACAATGACTTCAATGTTTTACTGCCATGTTTTCTAGTCCTTTGGCTGCAGTGGGTCTCATGTTTCCAAAAATTTGGGCACCCTCAAAGCTTTCTCCTCCCAGTAGATCTTACCAGAGCACCGGTAAAAGGCTCCCTGAATCTCTTGTTCTCTTTCAAGATCTCCCAAGACTCTGCCCACCAAGCCTGCCCACTAACTCCTATCTCTGTTACCTCTTCAAGGAGGAAGCTGTCTCTTCTTCTAATGAACCCCTAGAATTCCTCACTTCTCTGCCCCACTTTCCAGATCCAGGATGACACCTCTGATTGCTAGGAGATGCAGCAGTATGGTTTTGCAGAGCTTCTGGTGGTTATTTGCTGGGGGTCACAGCAGTATTCTAGAGTATCTCCTGACTTAACTCTGTCTCCCTAGAGCAGCTGAGCTGCGGATAGCCTAACCTGGCAGAGGAATGTTCCATCCCCAGCAATGACAGCTCACATGGTGACCACCGTTGTTTTGCAGGATCCCATCATACCCCAAGGAGCTATGAGCTGAGTTCTGAACTGTGCCTTCTATCCCTCCAACCTATGCCTATCTAACTCCTCTGGAACATTCTCTGTCTTCACCTGACACCTGCCTATCTCAGAGACTTTCCCTCCCTCATCCTTGAGAACTCAATATAAACTCAGCATCCCCTCACTCTTGCTAGGCTAGCTTAGGAGGTTGTAATTCCAAAGCCCTTATTACTCTTTAATGCCACAGTAAATTCCAAATTCTTGGCTCCAAGTGATGAGTTCTTTGAGGAGGAGACTGTCTTATGTTCTAAAAATATAAAAGGTACCTATCAAATACTTATGGAATGAATACATGAACACACCTTGTATATCTTAGTCCCACTAGTACCAATTCCATTTTTTAACCACGCTTCTGGAGAAGTTTTTTGGTATTATAAAAACTTATCCATCCATTCTCCTTCCCCTGAGCTATGGGAACAGAGAACACTATCAAAATCTATAAACCTACTGAGGGGCCTGTCCCCTCCACCATAGCCCTGGGGCCCTCCATAGGAGGAATGGCAGGCTTGAGGCCAGCCTTGGACTTGGGCACCTTCTCTGCTCTACTGATTTCCTGTTCTGTCCTATCTTCCCAAATGCTGCTTGACCAGTTCATTTTCAAAAAATAAATAAAATAAAATATTGTGTTGATGTCCCAAGAACTCCATGTTACCCCTTCTGGTAGAGATGTTCTACCCAGATTCTGCTGGGGCACCATGAAGGTTAAACTAGAACTAACTGAGCTCACCTCATCCAGGCATGTATTTACGGAGTTCCTCTCATGCCAAAGGACAGCAGTAGGTGCCAAGAGCCCACATTCCATTGTAGATGGGCTCTTCCTTTTAGCAGAGCTCGCAGCCCCAACTGACCTCACCTAAAGCCATTTCTTCTGTTGGTCAACTTATGGGGAAAAATCAGTCTACTTAAAATTCAGTCCACTTGTATTTCTGAATCTGTTTAGATGATTGGATCCTTTGTGCAATCTTGGGGTGTTTTTTTTTTTTCTTGTTGGTTGATATTTTGGAAAAGTACTAAAGATTTATTTTAATGATTAATTAATAAAGACTTAATTTATGCATATTTTATGTGATGAATTCATCCTTAGAATATAAAATATTTTAAAATAAAATATTCAAACCACACTGATGTTTGAAGACTGGAGCCTGTGGAACTGGCAGAGTCCTGGTGCCTTTTTCACTCATTTGGCTGATTCTACTGACACTGAGCAGTTCTGTGGTTGAAGACTGGGGTGGTTTTGGAGGGAATATGCTCAGATGAGAAAGGACAGGTAAGGACATGGTTTCCACCCCCACAGACCCCAAGAGAAGGACCTAGGGGAGGGTGCAGCTGAGTGCTGAAGGTCACATTCACAGGAGGCTGAGCTGGGACCAGATCGCTTCCTTCTGCCCTTAGTACTGCAGGTGGAATGGGATTCAGTCACTCCACGTGGGCGCAGCTGCCCAAGCTGGGAAGAAACCAGGGAAAGGCGTGAGTGCACATGCCATCAAGGTCAGCTGAGGCACCCTGGGGAGAGGACGAACTGGCTGGGGAGTGGGAAGGCTTCTGAGCTCTGCTGGCCATCCAGGCTGGGTGGAGAGCCAACAGTACTCAAGAGGCCATGCCACTGGGCCTAGAGTGGTACCTCTGAGCTGCTGAAGCCTGAGAACATTTGAGTTATGAAACACTCTGAAAAATGTAAAACAATTCCATGCTTAAAAGAATGAGAAATATTGAGTATCATTGAAAACACAAAATTCAGTTGAAGGTGCCAATGCTAAAATCCAGGAAAAAGAGTCACAATGGGAAGGAGGAGGAGAAAGAGGATAGGAGGAGGAAGAGGAGGAGGAGGAGGAGGAGAAGGAGGAGGAGGAGGAGGGGAAGAAGAAGAAGAAGAAGAAGAAGAAGGAGGAGGAGGAGGAGGAGAAGAAGAAGAAAAGAAGAAGAAGAAGAAGAAATAATGAGCTGAGGATAGATTTTTTGTTTTGTTTTGTTTTGGGGTTTGTTTGTTTTTTGCCGTTCTGGGGATTGAACTCAGGACCTTGGGCTTGCGAAGCAGGGATTTATTCTACTGAGCTATCTCCCCAACCCTGTGTTGATCTTTCTTTTGCTGCACAGAAAACTTTTTTTATTGTACTAGGGATCGAAGTCAGGACCTTGGACTTACCAGGGGTGATGGATAGATAGATTGATTGACTTATTGACTGATTAATTGATTTTTATTTTGGTACAGGGAATTGAACTCAGACCCTTGCACTTGCCAGATAGGCACTGTGCCCCTGCGCTATATCCCTGGCCTCCAAAGATTTTTTTTTAATTCAAATTGACCATTAAGTGAATTGGTTTTGGGCAGAGTGGCTTTAGGTGAAGTGATGGAGCCACTGTTCACATCCACCTTCAGGCCAGGGGCCACCGCTCCCTTCTATGGAGGTTTTTGACATTGGAAGAATGAAGGACCCAAGAAACAGGGCTGCTCCATGGTTCCCATATGACATCTGCATTGCCAAAGAGGGGAGGCACAGCTGCTCCTGGCGATGACCTGGACTAGAAGAGCACACCTGGGACAGAACATCCAGGCTGGGACACAGAGCTCTTGTAGTCCATGATCCCTCTGTTCAATTCAATGTTTCTGACCCTATAGTGAGGCAGCAGTGTGAGAAGGAGCAGTGGATGCTGGGAAGCCGAGCAGCACAGGAAGAGGAAGGATCCAGGGGCAACATGCAGCCCCTGAGGGCGTGAATACTCCAGGGAGGACACTCCTGATCTCCTGTGAGCCTATTAAGTTAAACAATCCATCAGCAACTCCACTATTGATACAGCTGTGGCCTCATGATCCAGTCACCACCCAGAGGCCTCTCCTATGAACACTCTTGCCCCAGGGACCCTGCTCCCTGTGTGGCCCTCAGCACTGACCAAACATCCTTGCCCCATGGGACTCAGGGCTGAGATCAGCACAGCAGGTATCCTTAGAAGAGTACCTTTCTGCTCCAGGGAGCCCTTGGCCTGGGGGTCATCCAAACCTTTGCTACAAAGACACTTAGGGATGATCAAGTCCACACCCCTCATTTCCCAGAGCAAGTTGCTTGGGCCCAGGACTCAGAAGGAATTTGTCCTTTGCTCACTGTCACTAGGAACGTCAGCAACATTCACCAGCTGGGTACAGCCTACCATGCTGAACCCTGACCAGGGATCCAGGGTTTCTACTGGGTTCATCATAAAAATCAAAATGATTACCTCCCTCGATATTTTTCAGTCACTATAAAAGTCTAACTTCGTTAAATCCATAAAGCATAAACATTTTCTAATCAAAGTACTTATCCAAGTGATACTCAATTAAAGCAATATTGAGGGAAATAAAATGTGTACACGTTACTGGCTACCTACGCAGGGTTTATATCACATTCCCTTAAAAGAGCGCTAAATCAATGACAGTTCTTGCTGGCTGGGATTTGAACAGCAGGGAATAAACAGGCGCCTTTAGGAGGCTTTGACAGGCTGCAGGACAGCCTGGAAACCCACCTCCTCCCTCCACTCTGCAACTTCAGAGCCCACCGGCCTGGGGCAAATGCTCTGCCCTCTCTGAGCCTGTGTCTTTATCCCTGAAATGGAGGTGATGTGCCCCGCCCCACTGCACCCTCATCAGGAAGATAATGGAAAGTGACTATTTGATAACCACCAAGCTTGAGGCACATCGCAGTGCTTTCCAGACGCCCTCCGTATGGCCTGGCGGCCCACTGCTGAAAGGAGAGCAACTGAAGAAGGCAAGTTGGAGAAGGCAAACGACAGGTGTTGCAACTGGAAACTGGATCTTAAAGGGACACTTGCAGTCACTGTAGGACTACAGAACCTGAAAATGGTAGAGTCTTTTGAAGCTGAAAGGCATGTGGGGCCAGGTGGGTCAGGACGATTCCTTGAGCAAGTCATGTGCCCAAAGCCCTAAACCTGAGGGGGAAACCAGCAGGGCTAGATCCTTCTCTAGACTCCAAGGAGAATCTTATTTCCACACCTTTTCCAGCTTCCAGCGGCCATCTGTGCTTCTTGGCTGTTAGCCTCCCTTCCATGCTTCATGTGCAGCTCTACCTCTGTGGTCACATGTCCTTCTTTCATTGTGTCCTGCCTGTCTTCGTGCAACCCTTTGTGATTATGCTGAGGCATCCATACGCTATCTGACAAACTGCTCTTCACAAGCTTGTTGTGCACATTGGTGAAATCTTCTTTGCCACAGATGGCATCATGTGCACATTCAGGAATTGAGGTGTGGGCATTGCGGGGGAGGATCTTATTCTTTCCATACCACAGGGCCTCTGGAACAAATGCCATTCAACATGAAACCATAAGGCACTTCCTCCAGCCTGGAACCTAGTCAGTGTTGAAGGTGATGCTGATGGTACCGAATGTGTGGACAGCTGACCAGGCTGGCGGTCAGGACCTGGGCTGTCAAAACCAGGAACATGCCAGGGTTTCTGCCTTCTTCTGTGTAGTCTCAGAAGCAGACTGAGGAAAGGATGTCATTGTAAAGACCTTGATTGAGAAATGGTCCCAGGAAACAGGAAGTACAAAATTAAGGGGCAGGCAAGGAAAGGAAACTAGCAGAGGGTGTCTGGAAGTCAGTCTTCGCTGCAGATAAGTGGAGCCCTGTCTTGGTGGGAGCACCAATGCACCCCTTCAGATCTGCCCTCAAGCATTTGCCACCCAGTGGCCATAGAGCTGGGGTATGGGTACACAGCTCCTTTGGTCTTTGTTGAGGATCATTCCAGGGCAGCGACAGTGCCATGAGTCCACCTGCTTATCAGTTGGCATATGGACAGAAGAAACAGGCTCCAGTGGCCAGAGAAAGCCACATGCAAACACCCACAAGTCTGACAGCTGACAAGTAGGCTGTGTGCCCAGAGCCGGAAACAGAGGGGCTGGGGTTGTAGTGATGGTTGGCAGCATCTGCTCCCTCACCTTAAGCCTGTAGCCTTCAACTCCAGTGGACACTGAGGAGCTAGCTGCAGGGCAGGAATGCCACCATGCCTTTGTGGTACACGACAATTAGGATTAGCAAAGGCAGTGTCTACCCAGAGGGCAGCGCAGCATGTTCTGTGCCTTCCTGCTGGCCACCAGGGCTGGGGAGAAGGCTGCTCTGTGCACTGCTGCCCCAGAGCTGTAGCCCTTAGCAGAGACTGTGCAGGCTCATGGGTGATGACCCTGACCATCCCCTCATCCCTGTTCACTCTTATGCTGCTACTTTCCTGAAAGACTTTTGTCCATCTTTCATTTAGATTACCACGTAGTGTGACTGTCAAGCTCTTCGGTAGTTTTTGTCATTTTATAGCAGAGTTATTTTCTCTCCCTCGGCTGTTGTCTGGAAGGGTTCCTGGCTATCTTTGGGGCGGCTTATATTACACTGCCCAGGGAAATAAGAACATCTTCAGATCTTGCCATTCACACACCCTCACCTCTCTTCTGGTCCTCAGGCCTGGGCACTGTAGGTTTCACCCTGCCTCTCCACGGAGACAGTTCTTCCTGAGGTCACCAGCAGATTTCACATTCCCAAACCAAATGATATGTCTTACTCACGCCCTAGTCAGCTTTGGAGGCTGTCAAACCCTGGCTGGCATGTCACTCCCCTGAGACTCCCTCTTGCAGGCTCATCTTTCCTGGGTTACCATGGTGCAACCATCCCCTAGTTTCTTCCTTTTTGTCTATTTCTAAGTTTCTCCACCACCACCTCTTCAGGGACCCTAGCAACAGGTTTTTCCACATGCCCCAGCCTCCTCTTTCCGGTCCGCATCACTGCTGGCTGGGACTATAGCAGAATCCATCAATCCATCCCAGGCATTCTCCTTAGCCTTCCAAGTTTCAAGCATCTCCTCTGAATTCAAACCATCCACTTTCCATAGGACAGGTACCATGCTGGCGGGACACACGGAGACCACTCTGTGCCTCAGCCCTGGTTTTGAGGCAACTTCTCCACTTATTCAGGGAACAAGAGGAGAGAATATAAATACCTATAAAATTGTGTTGCAGCTCTTATTTTGAAAGAAGAGTACATTTATCCATTTGGTAAAAAAAAATTTACAAGTGAAAATATTTAAATTTTTACTTATATCAGAATATTAAAATTAACAATAAACTTGAAAGCCTGGTTCAACTCGATTATTTTGTGCATATATATATATATATATATATATAT
>NDGM010933685.1:0-15593 GCA_002564305.1 Octomys mimax
ATTCCAGAGAGCAGACCTTTGTCTGAGTGCTTATTAATCAACCTTTTTGCCCAAATTTGTGGGTTGTCTTTTCACTCTATATTTAATAGTTTTAGTAAATATTCTCAATCATTTTGATGTCTCACATGACAAAGTAACTCAGAGGACATTCTACTATCTTGATTTGTATCATGTAGAAATTATACAAATAGATTATTTACATCTCTCCTATGCAGAGCAGATTGGGCCTTTCTGCGGGTTGCTTCTGCAGACCTCCACTGCATTCAGGAGAGGTCAAGCTTCTTAAGTGCTGCACCTAGTTAATGACTGCAGCAGAGATAAAAATTCAACCGCATTTCTGCAAAACAGGGCTTCTTAAAGAGAAGACATAGGCTTAAGGGAAGGCATTCCTTCTTGGTCTTATGAAACTCTTCTTGGAACTGCACTACAGTTCACAACACTTCCTATTTTTATTGTCTCTTTCAGAGTTATCAGGACTGTATCCATCCGATTTTTCTGCTTGTCTTGCTTTATTTTCCTGTAGAAAACCAGCCTGCTAGGAATACTTCACTGAAGTGGGTAAAGGGAGACTAAAGACAAGACACAGAAATCATTTTGAAAGAAGGGCAAGGGAGCGCTCTATGTAGTAAACAAAGAAGTCTGAGCATTTGGCCTGTGTTGCCTCTATTTACTTAACAGGGCAAGCAATTAGGATACGTTTTGGTTAGTTTTCTCTCATTGTTGAGACAAAATACCTAATGCTCAAAATTAAGTCACAAAAGCTTTATTTAGCTCAGTTTGTGGAGGTTTCGGTCCATACTTGGCTGGCTCCAAGCTAGGGTGGCACTTGGCAGAGGGCAGTGGAAAACAGCAAGAACCAAAAGGGAGGAGCAGCAGCAGAGCAGGCTGCTTTACTTCCCTTATATTGTATGCAGGTTCCCTGCCCTTGGATGTCTGTGGCTCTCACATCCGTAAACCCAGAATTAGAACATGAGCCAATCATAAACTCTAGAAGCCCACCTTATGACTACAAGAGGCTTGGGTGGAACATCTTGACGCAAACCAAAACAAGGTAGTAAAAAAATACATCTGTCTCCTGTTATCAATATCTATCCAGGTTGTAACCATAAGCCAAAACACTGAAATGACATCCAGGATTTAGAGGCATATTTATTTTGTGTTGATGGGCACTGATTGGGATCATTTCCAAGATGTCAATTCCCAAAGGCTCAGGGAGGAGGGGTTTTATAGGATTTGCGAGAAGTACAAAGGCAGAGCACTTGGCTGTGTTTGATTGGTCTCAACAACAGGCATCATAATGAGCAGCTATGCATCACTGTGACCAGCTGTTCTAAGAAACAGTAGTAACAGGGACTGTAACAGGAACTATTGTCTGGATAACTAAGAAGCTGGAATATATTGGCAGTATATTTTCTGTTAAAATTCTCCATCTTTCAGCTTTTCTTACAAATCTTTGACGTTTTATTTATTTATTTATTTACTTGAAATTAGTAAACTAATTAATTATGTAACACCCAATTAGAAGCATTCACTCTAGAGATCTCAGCAGCCCTAGAATGGGCCCTCACCAAGGTTCCAAAGATTGGAAAGATTTTATTATAGGGCTTTTTCTAAGCTGTTCTTAGGAAGAGACATGCTTTAATATTACTATGTAAGTTGAAATGAAAGCAGGGGCTGGGGTAAGCAGCCTGAAAAGGCACTAAACTTAAGGTGACTGAGGCACTGCACTATGGAGCAATGCTGTCAATGGTGTCTTCAGAGTCCAGCCCTGCATGGACTTGTTAAAATCCAAAGTGACGAGATTAGGGCTTTGGGTGCATTGTCTCTCTAGAGTGAGCTTTACAGGAACTGTCTGGTCCAAGTAAAATTTCCAAAGTATACAGGACTTTTAAATGGTGGACTTAAGGCTGAATTTTTGAGACTTTCAAGAGATGTTAACATGTACCCATGTTACATGTGTGCAGGGGTGTTTATGGTATATCTGGAATTTTAGCTAAATTTTAATGGAGCTGGTTACAAGCTCACTTTTAAAACTTTTGCGGGGGGAACTTTATGGCTTATATGCTGTATGTAGGTTTTATTTAATTTAGTTATGGAGTTAACCTTTGCTATACATGCGAGCCCATTGTTGGGTTTATAGTTAAGTTTAGACCATATTTAGGGATGATTTTTTTATAGGAGGACACTGTAAACTTTTGTCTTTAGGTGGGTAGGGAATGCCTTGGGTAATCCTAAGTGGGTATATAAGCATGAATAGATATCTTTTGGCCTTTATAAGATTTTATTTAGTGAAATTTATTTGTATGTCAAGTTGTTCTTGGTGACACAGATGCTGCCATCTGAGCTGGCAGCTGGGGTATGAGGGCCGTCCCTGCATCTTGAGCTTGCAGAATAATGGTGGGGACCAGTCTGGCTTTGATTAAGGTGGATCTTCCAGGAGTATCAGATAAAATTCTTATGGTGGTTGATGTTTCACTCAATCAGATCCCAGGAGAGGGCTTGGGCCTCTGGACTCATTTGTTCTGACCACAGGTTTGATATCACTGGTGGCAGGTTTCCAAACATCAGAAGAAAGCATGTTTTTTTCCATGTGGAGCATTTCTTCAGGAGAACTTTGGCCAAAATATCTTGTTCAAGCTGACTACAGCATTTCCAGACCATTGGACTTTATTTATAATAGAACTATTTTTATCTGTAAATAGTGTATACTTAGCATTTTTCAAGGGATTAGTTTTTAAGTTTGGTCAGTTTGAGAACAATTCATTAATCAATGGCAGGCAGTTATGGTCTGGTGGGCCCAGCTTGGTGGGCCCGTACACCACAGGACTGAGTGGTCCACAGTTAGGAGGTCCAGTACAGTATGTGACACCTGGACAGTTAGGCATTAGCCTAATGTGTGCTTGTCAGCTTCTTTATCAGAAGTAGTGTGCCTGTAAAACAGAGATGGCAAAGGGAAGAAGCAGTCTTTAGTGACTGGATTCAAGTATTTGCCCAGGTAGGCCATTAGGCACTTCCAGGGGCTGATACTCTGAGTCTACATCCTTGGTTTTGTGAACTTAAAGAGCCAGATTTTACAGAAGCATGAAACTTCTAGAAGTTTGTGATTTTTTAATATCTAGTTACAGCCAGATATTGCAGCAGAGCTTTTATGTCTTTTTGGCAGGCGTCTTGGGTGTCATTAATTAGAAAAGCAGTGATATTTTGTGCTGCAAAGCTAGAGAGATTGGATGTCTGGGCTTTTCCAAAGACAGTAAACAGGTTTTGAATCTCTGGGCGGTTGAGTACAGGTCAGTTGACATTTGACTTGAGAACTTGAGTCTTTTTACTTAAGGGTGAAATGGGATGGCTGACAGAAGCCAACTGAAGCCAGAAGGCATTCTTTAGGTCCAGGCAGATGCACCAGCAGGTTATGAGTGGCAGGTAACTGGGTAGCATTAACAGCTTAGATATCTTTAACTGGATAATATTCTTCTTTTTTCCAAGCAGAAGAGGTACATTTTAGCAGTTTGACAGTCTGCAATGCAGGTGGAGGTCTCCATTGATGGGTCAGAGAGACAGGTTGTCCTGGAGAGGTGATGGGAACTTGACCAAATCTGTTGTCAGAGTAACTCCCAAAATAGAAAGTTTTCAGCATCTTGTGGAAATTGAATCTAAGTGATCTGGTCTTTTATCATGTCTCAGGATCTTTTCCTTGGAGCACTCTGCAAGCAGAAGAAGACATTTTAAAAACCTAGACATGTAAACCAGGTTCATCTCAATATAACAATCCAAAAAGGATGGATGGGTCAGGAAGCACAGAGTTCAAGGTGATTACCATCATCAGGATGTCCAGCTGCTTTAAATGGCTGAGTGTGTCTGAATGCCTCTTTGTTTTCTGTGACAGAGGATATTGTGTGACAGCAATAGGGATGGCTGTGATGTGTGGCATGGCTCACAGATCCAAGGACAAGTTTTTATCCCATACCTCTAGCAGTAGAGCTTTCTGAATTTTAGAATTGCAGTTTTCTCTCTCAGGCTGATGCAAGCATCATCCTTCTCCTAGAGAACAATCAGACTTAAAAAGTACAGGGTTAAATGACAGCGAGCCTGGCTGGCTTGGTGTAAAGGAGATGGTTGCTTCTAATTTGAAGATGAGGTCTTTACCCAGAGGTGCTACAGGAACTGGCTTATACAGGATTCATGTTCAGTGAGAAGTCTTGCCTAGAAGTAAGTTAGTGCCTGATAGAGGGATAAGAGACAAGAGTAACAGTTGCTTCAGTGATGGTAAGTTTTTAACAGAGGGGTCTTTCAAAAGCAGAGAGTTCTGTTTTATTCTTTACCAGGGAAGTTATAGATTGGCCCCCAATATGGACATGAATTATTTTGAAAGGTTTTATCTTTTAATTTGAAGAGGAATTTATTTTTTGTTGATCAGCTCATTGTTTCTCCTCATTAATATCTTTCTTTATATTTCTAGATTACCTTTAGGAAAGACCATGGAAACTTACTCAGCAAGGTGCATAGTTCAATTTCTTAGTTAAAATGGGGGACTTAAAAGTAATTGCTTACAGTCATGTCAGATGGGTGTTAGATGATACCTAATTAGACCAAGATAGGAATCAGAAGGTTCTGAAAAGTTCTTTATGACACAATACAGATAATACCTAGCTGGAACCAGTTTAATATCATGAAAGCAAATGAGTTCAGAGAAGGGATGGGGGATGAAGCTCAGATGTTGGCAGCAGTTAAAGATTTGTTGTTGTTTTTAGTCACAGGGAACAGTAGTTTGATTTTATTATAATTTCATCAAGAACTAGGGGTTTGTACTAGTTAATTCCAATTTCTGGTTCCCTACCTGCACATAGTGTACCCTTGAATGATGGCACAGGAGTCAAAGGGTAGATGCTCCTCACAGAGAGACAACTCAGATTCTACCTGGCTGTGCCCTTCATGGGAATTAAGTGAAACTTATCTAAGGAGGGTGAGAGGCCTCTGCTATGTAAAATGTCAGTCACCATGGAACCACAGGTGAAGGTCCCATCAGCCACCACAATGGCCAGGGTTTGTCAGTCTTGCTGCACAGACAAGCGACCTATTGCTTATGCTGTCTATTCCACTTACTCTTTCATTCAGCTGGTATTTGGAGGTTAAACATCCCAGCTCACTTCCCTTGAGGATGGTGCTGATAAAGTTGATCAGACTCCCCTTCTGCTTGAGCTGAGCAGGACTGACACACACAAACTGGGGTGCTTCTGGGGGTTGTAGCAGAATCAGAGAGGTAGGCAAACAGACAGACCCCTACTTCCTTTGGGATTCAATGTGAGCCACTTGAACAGAGGCCCAAAAACCCTCCTCCAGACTTACAAGGGAATCCAGAAATCTTGTGGGCATGGCTTCCCATAGGGAGCTGCAGAGGTCCTTGCTCCATCTGTCAGAGCCAGGACTCATGACTAAAGAGGTCAGCATGGCCAGTCTTCCTGGCAAATACACCAGATGCAATAACAAGCTAAAACCTGGAAATGGCACCCATGATTTGGAGCCAGATTTATTTTGTTGATGAGCACTGTTTGGGGTCATTTCTAAGATGTCAAGCCCCAAAGGCTCAGGGAAGAGGGTTTTTATGGGATTTTCAAGGAGAAGTACAAAGGCAGAGTACTTGGCTGTCTTTGATTGGTTCCAACAATATGCATCAGAATGACCAGCTATGTATCACAGCAACCAGCTGTTTTTAGTAGACAGAAGTAAAGGGAACTATAAAAAGAACTATTATCTGGGCAACTAAGAAACTGATGTATACTGGCTGGAGAAAGGTGGGAAATCTTTGCTACAAAATAAACAAATGGATCTCAGCTTGTTGAATCTTCCCTGGAATTTGCAATGTGCCAGCCTGCCTGAGTGCTGCTAATGAAGAACCGATTTCTGCTTTTCTCCTTTGTGTTTGTAGAAAACGTAAGTTAGGCCTTGATATTAATTATTGGGTTTTGACATTTTCCTCCAACAAAATTCACTCATCCCATTTCACATCCAATCCTGCTTTGGTAGGAATCAAACTGATATATGAATCTTCATAAGAGATGAGAAATGGGTACAGTGTTATGCCTTAATATTATTCTACAGATTAAAATGCTATATATTGAAGGACTAGGGATATAGATCGGGGAACAGTGCCTGCCTGGCAAGCTCAGTATCCTGAGTTCAGTTCCCAGTACCAAAGCAAACAAACAAATGAACCTGTATAAAAATAAATATCATAATATTATGTGCTGTATTTAGCGTGTTTAATAATTAAGACACTCAGTTACTATTGAGGTTTCCTATGGCAGATGTGAACACAAGTTAAAGGTTGGATGGCACCTTCATATATTCACATGGTTGCACCATTAGAAATATTGACAAGGCAATAATTTTCTACATTGATTTTCCTGATATTCGAAGTACATTTTTAAAGTATTTTTAATCATTGGAAGATTTATATAGCCTCTCAAATTTGCTTTATTTTTAAATTTATTTTAACATGTGGCTCTTTGGGGTGTGACAATGAGCTGCACACAGTTCTGTTTTCCCTTTGTCTGGACTACCTAACTTGAGTAGTAGTGTCTTGTTTAGTAATGTCTCTTCTGTTCCAATAAAAATTCTTTCCTATAGTACCATAAATATTCCCTCATAGTACAGTTTCTCAACCTTAATACTGCTGAAATTTTGTGGATAAACAATGTTTTTGTGTGACCATCACGTACATCCACAGATTTTTATCATCATCTTTGCCCTTTAGTCACTAGATGACAGTAGCCATCACGAAGTTGTGGTGGTGAAAATGTCTCAACTACTCCCCTACCCCAGAGGTAAAACTGCTTTCATTTGAAAACTATGGTTTATAAATATTAATTGAAGATTAATAAACAGTTAATCAATAATTGACCAAAAGCCTAATTTTACCTTAAAATGAGAATGAAAGGGATAAAAGAGAAGCCTGGGTGAGAGACAGCACAACACCAAGCATTATGGGTAGACAGAACCAATAATGTTGTGGGAAAATTATACACATTATCTGAGTTCTGCATTTTTTATTTTCTATTTGGTTCTGTGTTGTTTTTAGTTCTATTTTTGGGCTTTTGAGCTGAAGCTTTAAATTCTATTGATGTGGTTTTCCTGTTTGTATCAAAAGGAATAGACAATTATTCTGCCATTTTCACTGTAATTCCTCAACCTTCAGTTTTTCAATGCATGTTGGTTTAAAATATTCTGGTTTTCATTTTAAACTATTTACTCAATAGCTATTTATTAATGTCTCCTATATGCCTCTCTGAATAAGGTACTTCAGACACATAAGTACAAAAAAAAAACATATAGAATTTGTACTTCAGGGTACCTCAAAAAATATTGGAGTTTATCTACTATTTTTTATGTATGCCAACTAAAACCATGTCCAGGTTTTATGTAAGGCCTCTTTACAAAGACCAGGAGGTAGGAATGCTAGTAATGCTAAAGGCTGGATTTCTGTTTCATGTGTATACCAAATAGACACAGAAATAGAATAACTTCCACAATGAGTAGTGTTTCAAAGTCTTCCCCAAACTCTAGAAAGATCAGTTTTGGTTTTCTTTGTTTCTTCTAGATTTCACTGCTTTTTGCTTGGCTGTTTAACCGTATTTGTATACTGGGTCAGGACATCACTGAAGAATTCCCCGTGCACCTTAAGAAATTGTAATGAAGTTCTTGCACACAACTGACTGTCTCTCTTAAAATCATGGGATGTAAAGCCACATTGCCGAAGAGCGGCAGCACGTGTGGACTGTAAGAATGTGAACTAATTTTCATTAGTGTAGTACTTTTAGCAGTAGTGCTTTTGAGATGCTCCTAACATTTCCTTTAATCCTTTGAGATTATACATTCTACAGCAAAATTCTATGGGCTTTTTCTGCTCTTTCAATAACTACCAAGTAGGAAGTTAACAAAAATTCACACATGGTTAGTTTTTTCCAGCATTTTCACATGTTATATGCAAATATTCACTTTTTGTGTACCTTTTGGTTCTTTATTTTAATGCACATGGATAATATTTACTTTTTAAAATTTCCCTGAGTTAATACTATATAGAAACACATAAAACATGATAGTAATGATATTGAAAGCTGCTTTTGCAAGCCTCTGTTTCGTTTAATGGTTTAAGACTTGTCAAAAATATGAAGCATTTGTCTAAATGATATAGCCTACATGTACTCTTAATTGTCTTCTTCTTTATCAAATGATACAGGATCACTATAAGATTTCTGGGGTAAGTATGAATCTTACCCTAATTGCATTATTTCACTTAATTATTAGAAAATGAACTAACTCTCACCATCCCTCTTTCCTACCCTCTTTTCTTGACTTCACTTCCTCCCTCTTCCCTTCTCTTTCTCCCGAAGATGCACACATATAGACATGAGTATCAAAAAGTGGATTAAAAAATAAATGCTTTTTCAATACAGCATGTGCGATAGATTAAACGTTGGTGCCTTCTAAAAAATTCACATTATTTAAAATTACAGTATAAATTATAAACCCAATATGATACTATTAAGAAGCAGGCTCTTTTGAGGGGGTTGAATAAGAGCACTTTTGCCTTTGGTCACATTCAGACAGAGCAAGAAGTAATAGTTGATGAGAGCAGGGATCTCACCTGAAGCTGACCAGCAGGCCTTCACCCTGACCTTGGAATTTCCACTCCCAAAACTCTGACTCCCTAAACAAACTGCAGATGTTCATAGCCATTTTGTGTGTAGTATTGTTACATTGGACTAGGAAAAATCCGATGTCAGGAGTCAGCACAGCTGTAACATGTGCTTGCAAATGTGTTTCTATCTATATTTTTCATGTTTATATTGATTTTTAGGGTTTAAATTTATATTAGACCACAGAGTATCATTGCAGAATAAGGAAAATAAAGTAACAGTTCCTTCAAAGTATATTTGCTTGTTATAGTTTTAAACTGAAAGACTGTGCTGACCAGAGATACCTCTAAACAAAGGAAACAGAAATTTAAGGAGAAAATTTAGTTAGTATTTCAACATTTCAACATTCCTTCTCATATCATTCTAGCACATAGAAATACATGGAAATCTTTATACATGAGTGTTAAACTGTGTGCTATTTTAAAATAAAATAAAACATAGTATAAAACATTTCTTGAGAACAAGGTTCTCCAGAAAAGAGGCCACAGCTCTAAAAGAGATTCAGCCAAATCAACAGCTCGTATTAACACAGTCTCTTTTGTCTTGGGACTTGTCCACATCAAGTTATATTTCTCAACAGTCAGCTAGAAGTTACTTAAAAAATAACATTTAAAAGACCCTGGTGAGACACCTTGGAAGAAGCTATGAATTTTCACCTTTTCTATATAATCATGAATGTGTTTATTATCAGATTTTCATGACCCCTTAAACATATTTTCCAAACATGTTGTGGTACCTCCAAGGGACCATTAATGAAAAGCACATTCAACACTACAATTCTGTGGATATGTATGCTGTTACCAAGCAGCTTTTTGCTATTAAAAGAAAGTTTTACTGAAGCAATGATCAGTAGTGGTTTTTGCACATTATTTTCAATCAGCAACTTTTCTCGAATAACTCTCACAAGGCAAGCCATAATACACAGACACTTTGATAGATTCTTTTATGAAGATAAAAACAGTTATTCCTCCAGGCAAAGCATGCCAAAGAAAATGTGTAACTGTAACAAAACCACAGGAAAAAATATAATAATTCAACTTTGGTGGAAATAGTCAAGCAATACCTGATTAGAATAGGAAATAAATAATCAAGCATGATTTTATAGTCCACTAAAGTGCAATAAAGAAACAAAAAATGAGTATTCTGCTAGCATGAGACCAGTGTAATTAAATAAATAAGATTAATTTGACACAAGGAGCCTTTAAACCTATTTTATTAAACACATGATGTATTTATATTTGCTGTTGAGAATGGCAGCATTTTCTCACCAAGAAACTGCTACATCTTGCATATCATTCAGGAAGTGAATTTTTCAGTACATTTATCTATTCCTGTAATAGTAGTACATTCAATATTTTTTAATGAACATGTAGAATTTTTTGAGGTATAGACATCTCCAAATCCTGAATTAAATTTTCTGATAAGAAAACTCATGTTACATTTTAATATCACTGTACCTGCAGCTCCTAGCCTAGGGCTTGGTCTAAAATGTGAATTTTCCGCAATACTTGCTAATTAATTGATGTCTCCAAAGAGCATATTCAAGTATGTTTTATTTTAATCTTTAAAAGTGGAAAAATTATATTTCTTCTATAGCTTCCATCTGATCTTATTTCTATCTCAAAATATACTGCTATTTATAATACAGTACTCCCTGAAATGTACATTAAAATAAAAATCAAACATAGAAGTGTAGACGTTAAGAGCCATACTGAATTGGAATAACTTTGTAAACGCTATTTTTAGAGTAAAATGTTATTAACAATTGTCACTGAGTATCTATCACTCACCTGGTCCATAATCTCCAAATGCCATTATTCCCAATCCATTTGTATAGCAGGAAAAATTAGTTATATTAAGCTTGTTTTACATTTTATTTCTGTTATTAAAAGTAGAGTTTTTGCAGTGACAAATAGAAAATAATCACCATTTAATGTTATGTATTTTCAGCTTCCCCAGTGGTTGCTGAGGCTTGGTTCTGGCTAGGTGCCCCCCTTTTGCTAATGAAAGGACACAGTGGAAAGCTCAGCTGGAAATTGGTGAGCAGCTACATCGCTATCCAGAAAGAGATGTGATAACTGTGATTGCCTGCCTACCCTGCCTATGGTGTCATAAACATGAAGAACTTTGAGTATTGTTACCTCTGGGAAACGCTTCTCAAGATCTGTCACTCAAAAAAAAAAAAAAAAAAAAAAAAAAAGATCTGTCATTCAGGAACAAACCAAGATGCCAGGCTTTAATCTGGGAACAGCGAGACTCAGATCTCGCTCTTTGTATGAGAGATGGAGCCTGTAGCAGAAGAAAAACAAAAGGATTAAGTAGAATTCCTGGAGATAGAAAAACAACTCTTGAGAATCAGGGAGGCAGTGAGAGGGAAAGAAAAAAATGGAGCAAAGTAACTAACTTTTCCTATTTTACATTAAAGTGTATTGTACCTATGGCAACTATTCAGTAGTCCTTGTATTTTTGTTTTTAATACTATAGTCTTAGCATTTTTGGAAAGTGTGTGTGTGCGTGTGTGTGTGTGTGTGTACACGTACAAGAGGTTTAAAAGACAAGGAGTCACATATGACTTTGATTGAGATATATTGATATACGAAGAGTGACACTTATAGGTTGATGTTTTTGAAAAAGTCACTGTAATCATCAGAGAAGCCCTGTGTGGGAATGTCAGTGAAGATGACAATGCTAAAGATGAATTTGTTGGAGAAACAATCTTTTCCTATTACTTTTTTTTTCCTAAAGATTTGAGACAAGGTTTCACTTGCCTGGACTCATTATGTAGCCCAGGCTGGCCTCGAGCTCCCAGAAATCCTCCTGCTCAGCTCCAGAGTGCTGGGATTACAAGTATGTATCACCACACCTGGCTACAGCCTTTTCTTAGTCTCTACATTATTACCTAGGATAGGCTTATACTACCATGGGAGGGGATGATCAAGTGACATTCCACACTATCTGGTTTATAGGTAAGGATGACCTTGAAGATTTTAAAGTTTGACAGACGAGAGTGACCCTCAAGCAGCCATTTACACTGAGTCTTCCTACCCTTTGCTGATATTTCCCAGATGCATAAGGAACTATAAGCTTGGGGTTTTTTCTGTTATAATATTCACAGCATTTACTTTCTCATTATACTGGCTTGATTTCTTTTACCAATAATGCATCTGAAGTTGCATTGCCCATGGATTAGAATCATAGTGAGAGGAAAGAGTATAGAAAACAAATTTGATAGTTCCTATGCTTTGGTTATATGTACACACACACACACACACACACACACTTTATTTCAATTTCTGTATGGTCTTTTGTTCTTCTTTGTCCTATTTATTTTTTTTTCAGTGTGAATAAGTTTCACAGTTGAACAATATAGATGTTGACCTGCCTTCCTGTTGTAGAGCCTGTCAGGTATTCAGCTAGAACTACCATTAGCTACAGATAAGTGATCCCCAGCACTTCAAACTGAACATGTATAAATGATCTGTACATTTACTTGTTTAAAGATTTCTGCTCCCCTATATGATTCAGACAGAGCAGTTTCAAGTTCTAATTCCTTTAGTTTTTGATCCCCAGTGCAATACATATGGATTTTTCTTACTGGCAAAGATTTCCGACACACAGTAAGGAAACAGTAGAATAGTCTCTACACAATAGCCAATGAATCTGCTGATGTCAGCTAAACTTCTCACATGATAGTGTCTTACATATCACAACCACAATGAATAGGCACAGTTCTCGTGGAATAAATTGCATGCTTGATTTGCTATCAAATTGTATTGAATTATCAAAAAGGGCAATGATCTTTAAATTACGTAAGTCAAAAAAATCTCAGGAACTTAGACTAAGTGAACTTTTTTCTTCTGAGAAACTGCATGTATTCCTTCAACAGTCACTTACACGATTTTATACTATTATGTTAATTAACTGAGTAACTTTGTATTTTGAATGGAATTATATGAAAAAGAATTTATGTATCAAATTGCATCCTGAATATGATTATTTTCAATTGCCTATATTTTTATTTATTTTTTAATTAATTAATTTATTTTTGTATTTTAGGGAAGGGTCTACAGGGCATTCAGGGTCTCACTGCTAGATTGGACTCATAGTGATCCACCTGCTCACAGCTTCCCAAGTGCCAGGATTACAGGTGCATGTCGCCACTCCCAGTCTCAATTGCTTTCAGTGTGCCCAGGGGCTGGGGCCAGCACTGCAGGCCTAGTAATCGAACCCTCGGCCCCTGCGCCTGCTTGCAGGCACTTTAATCTGCTGAGCTATTTGGCAGGCCCAAATGCCTATTTTTTTAAGTGTACTAACTACTGCATCATCCTTTGAATAAGGAATTTGCAACTTATTTTAAAGTTCAGGTATACAGAGACTCACAGAAATTTCAAAAGAGTGCAGAAAGGCCTCTTGCAGCCAGATTATTTCAATGGATCTGAAACTACAATATAATATTAAAGCCAGAAAATTGAGCTTGAACAAATTTAGATAAAATATGGTGCCATTTTATCACTTGTAAACATTCATTGATACATAGGTCATTTTATACATACATCCACATAATATGCAACACTTCCTATACTATATGTATACCATACGTATATATACATAAGGTTGATGTACACACAGAAATGTACACAAATAACCACTTACACACACACATATATGGATAAAGGCATTATTGTGAATTCCTACTTGAACATAATTCTTTATAAAATGTCTACTCTGACTGTTTCACATAATGTTCTTCCTTTGCAGTGAGATTATTTGAATTCCTAAAATGACTTCAGATAATATAAGATAGTTATATGTATATGAGAGGGAAAGAGATGTAACTTAGACAGAAACAAAAAAAAAAAGAAAGAAAGAAAATGCCATTCCAAGAAAAATAAAGATAGAGGTTTTAGACTATAAATAAAAATATGAAGTCAAGGTCAGAGATTATTTCATAGAATTTCCAGTGGGATCAAGGCTTATAGGCGACTTGTTTTCTGTTTAATTAAACTGATTCCAGAACTTTGATCCCCAGAACTCTGAAGAAATAAATTTGTACTGTTTTAAGACACTGACTGTGTGACAATTTGGAGGACAGTGACAGTCATTTAAAACTAAGGATCAGAATAGAGGAGGTAATCACAAACTCAAGGTCAGATCTCTTCCTTAGATTATAGGGTTACCCCCACTTTAAAACCATTACAGATAAAGAATTTAAGTCTTAATGATAAACAAGTAGAAAAGAAGAACTACAAACATCATTCTGTGGAAATTAACCTAGCAATTCTCCAAAGAAATCTGCAAAATATTAAAGATGAGTTGGGATCTTTGGAAATTAATGGACAGTGTGACATCTGTATGCAGAAATGAACGATGCATTTCTGATCTTGTAGGCAAAGTAAGAACAAAATGGTGTCAGCTCTTGATGACAGTGAGTCCGCTGTATCCATAGAACTATTTAATACTTAAGTAGGTCTTTCTTCTTATTATCAGAATGGATTGATTTGGTAACACAGAAATCTCACATCAGTCTCCTGACATTCAGTGGATTAGTTACAACAAAAGGAAAGCTAATTTGACATATCTGAAATTCCACATATTCCAGGAGAGTGCTAAAAAAACATATATAACTAAAGGAGGAAATCTCCATGTCCTATCATGAAGGGCTGTGTTCCCTTGTAAACCTAGATATGACTGATTATTCTGATGATACTACAAATAGGTAAAATTTAGCATTGGAGAGTACTCTACAACAGATATACTAGAAGTCACCTCTTTTGTAACTGATCTGTCTGATATGCAGTTCCACATAACACCTTATCTGGTACCTACTACGTGTCCACTGAATTTATGAATCCATTTTTTACCTTGTTACATTTTTATTAATACATAATTACAGTACATAGTGATTCCGTTGATGTCAGAGAGGTAATATGTAGATATAACACATCCTACTTATTTTTAAAGAAAATAGAAAAGGGATCAAGAGTTTCAAGAAGGGTGAAGAAGACAAGGAGAAAGGAATGCAAAGCAATAAACTTCTTTAGAGTGCAAATATTTTCAATGACATCAGAAAGCAGACCAGAATTTTATGACAGTGAAATGGAAAAAGCATATAATATTCACCTTAGTGTTCCTGGCTGTATTAATTTTTCTATCCTTTGTTATGCCATTTTCCAAAAGTGTCTTAACTACCTATGTAATCAGTTCAATGAACATTAAAATAAGCTACTAGAGTGGTTGTGTAGTTTAAATCAAACCACGTAAGCCTGAAGTGGCAAAATCTTGGAAGAATCACTAAGAAACATTGCCAGTAACACAACCCACAGGCCATTAAGACAGCATTCATGATTGTCCCGTCAGTGCACGCTTCTCTGTAGGCACTACCTTTTGAGAGATTTTTCTACTAACTTGAAGATTATGGTGAAAAGGACATATGGTAAATGATTATACATGGAAGATAATCTTGCATAAAATTGTAGTTCTTTTCTTGCTAAAGACATTTTCTCTCCCTTGCTGATTTTGAAAAAAAAAAAAAAGAAAAAGAAGAAGAAGTCAAAGAAGTTTTCAAGTTCTGAGCTACTTAGAGTACCAAACTTGGGTAGGCATCTGGTCAACCTCCAGAATAAGAAGGAAAAACAGAGCCCTTCCTTCATTTGACAATCTTCAAGAGTGTTTCCAAAAAAAAACCCACACACACAAAAAGACTGGGAGCCTTAAACGAGACAGCAACAGCCTGTATAACAGTCAGTTCTGCTGTGCTTAGTTTCCTGTCTCCTGAAAATTTTGAGATAATAAATAGATTCTGTTCTATGCTATAAAGCTTGTGGTACTATTCTAAACATTTTTATTTATTTATTTATTTAGAGAGACAGAGAGAGAGAGAGGAGAGAGAGAGAGAGAGAG
>NDGM010933732.1:0-12790 GCA_002564305.1 Octomys mimax
TTCAACTCTTAAAAAAAAAGAATGGTAATATTCTGTCACAAACACATGCAATGATATTTTTCAACCGAAAACAAGTCTGATTTTTTTTAATTTAGTAAGTAATATTACTATTGTATTCTACTTTTCCATGCGAATGAAACTAGCTGTATTTTCACACATTTCTCCAAACTATTTTGAGATTCTTTTTTATAGGAAATCTCACAAAAGCACTTTTGCTTGTGACTCCTACTTGCTTCTCCTAGTTCCTTTCTCTGAGAAGAAGGCCCATAGGTTTGTACATGAACCAAAACTTCTTTATTGCCAATAACTTCCATGCCAAACATACAGTACTTTACCATATATTATGTGTCCTTTCAGAACAGTTGAGCTAGTTTTCTTTTAAATTTTTAATTATTTTTTTAATTTAAAAAATCTTTTATTTATTTCTTTGGTACAGGATCTCACCACAGCTGGAACTTCTACTGATCCTCCTGTCTCAGCCTCCTCAGTGCTGGCGTTATAGGCAGTGAGCCACCAGTACTGGTTTCAGGGCTGTTGCAGCACATGCAAAGTTCAGGCGCCAGCATGGCATGCAGTACTGGGAATCAAACTCACTACCTTGCACCTACCAGGCAGGCACTTCAGCCACTGAGCTCTCTCTCCAGCCCTAATTAGTGTTTTCCTTATAAATATTTCTTGCACTTAGGCTTAAGGCATATTTAGTTAGTTAGTTAGTTATATTTAGTACAGGGTCTACAGAGTCTCACCATACAGATTGGACTTGTAGTAATTATCCTGTTTTCAGCCTCTCAAGCACTGAAATTAGAGACATGTGCCACCATGCCCAGCAGTGGGGCTGGCAGGACATGTTAGGGATCAAACCCTTGTCCCTGGGTCTGCCTAAGCAGGTGCTTTAATCACTGAGCTATCTCGCTGGCCCCTATTCTCTTTTTTATATCTATATTCTTAACAATGTCTTATAGTTATATCAATTGAGTATCACACAGTGATAAATTAAATTTCCATTTCAAACCATGAATTACTCTGTGGGTTCCGAAATCATATATTTAACTAGTCAAAAAGACATTATGGTTTTCTCTGGCTGATGTGCAGCATTCATTGTTACTTCTTGGTGAACATATAATCTTGCACAAATAGCAGACTAATGATAAAATTTATCCTCATTATGTCTATTTCCTGGAATGCACAATATTTTAGAATGCATTCAAAATACAGTCAAATTCTACTATTTGCTGATAACAAATGCAATATGGAAAAGGAAGAAGAAAGTCAATTTTATGGTTATGTCATACATCATTCTAGTGTCTATCTTGCCATTAGTCTGTCTATTCTTTCTCTCCTATTAGATATTCTATAGTTAATAAGCATTTCTTGAGGCCCAAATGGTAAGAAACAGAGAACTGCTGCTGCTGACCATTACCAAGGAGCTGAGACAGTAGGCTTTCACTTGATTCTCCACAAGGAAATTAAATTTCCTACATAAGCATGGAAGCAAACAGTAGATGAGACCCACACACTCACTAACGTTTTAGACTCTAGAACATAAAGCTATGCCTCAATTCCTGATCCACCAAATTGGTGAGACAGATTTTTATTTTTAATTCAGTTTGCACTAGTGTGTTTTGTTGCAAGAATATCTTACAGAGTTTGGTAGGAAGAATTGTAGGAGCCATTGAAATATGTCACTGAGTGTGACTGTGGCAGTGCAGAGAATGAAAGGATTCCTTGGATTGGGTCTGAACACAGAGGTGTTTGTTCTAGACTGTTCTAAAGACAGCACCTAGCTAAAGGGAGTTCCTTCAGCCAGAGTATTCTTCGGCTTTTATTTATATCAGTATAAGAGAAAAGTAAAAAAGAAAAAAGCACCTTGCTTTATCAATGTTAAGCAGTTTATCGGGGAAAGGGGATGGACAATGTACAGACACAACATGCTACACTAATCTCAACTGTTTTCAAGCTGTGCTGTGCTTAGCGCATTATGTACAAACCTACTTGCATTGGCCCCACAAGTCCCCGCACAGTTGACCCAGTCCCTCTTTTGCCAAATACCTCACAGAAATAAATATCTAAAGTTGTAGGCCTTTGTTTTGTTAGAATCAAACAGTGAGCAGAGTGATCAGAGGGCAATACCATAACTTCCATTATGCTGGCAGCATCTCTTTTTTGTCATCTTCCCTTGCAAGATTTGATGAAGTAACCTACCATATGCTGAGAAGCGAATGGCAAGAAAGCAAGGATGGTGTCTGGGCGCGAAATAGCAGGGAGCTGAGGCTCCTGGTCTGACAGCCCACACAACGCAATCATGCCAATAGCCAGGGAAATTTGGAAGCAGATCTTTCCCAGTCTCACACCAAGCAAAACCCTCTTTCAAGCCAGGACAGTGATCAAAGCTTGTGAATGATCAAAGCTTTATGAGAGATCCTAAACCTAAGCTGTGCCGGGATTTCTGTCCCCAGAAACTTGGAAATAATAATCACATGCTGTTTTAAGTGACTAAATTTATTGTAATATGTTACATAGCAATGATACTTAATGCAAGGTCTGAATGAGATTATTTTCCATTGATTTCCAAACTTAATTCCTCCCTGCTTTATCTCTGTTTAATTGAGGCCCTTGAATATACTCATTTGTTCTATAAAAATTAGTGATAATCTTTGAACTTTCTCATTCTTGTGAAGATCATATTGCATGATTCTTCCAAGACCTGTGACAGGAAGTGGATATTTCACACCACTACCAGTACATATTACAAGTAATACCTACTTGTAATAATACAAATTTATATTAATGCTTTACTAGGTCCTTGCAAGCATTGCCTTGCTCCTACTCCACAGGTGATTTTATTGCTTATTCAACAAATCATAATTCTATCAGTGCTGATATCTGCTCTTCTTTCTCATGAATAGACTTTTTCTTCAGGTCTTTTGAGACTTTCTTTTCTTTCTTTTTCTTTTTGTATTTTTAGGGAAGGGTCTACAGGGTGTTCAGAGTCTCAATACTAGATCGGACTCATAGTGATCTGCTTGTTTGCAGCCTCCCAAGAGCTGGGATTACAAGTGCACGCCACCATGCTCAGGCTCAGTTGCCATCTCAGGGCACCCTGGGGGCAGGACCAGAGATTTTCCATATATGCTTCAGGATTTTTAACAATTGTTATGTCCTCAAAGTGTATTTCATCCTTTATGTAACCCAATGTAACTGTACAGTTTCTAACATTTCATATTCCTTACTGTCATCTATCATTACCTAACATTAACCATCATTTCTATATAAAAATATGCTTTTTGCCACTACTTAAATAAAATGGCCAATAACTCTTTTAATTTGTTTATTTATTTCTCAGTATCTGAAAAACCTACCTGCCATAGGGTAAGTACCACAGAAATACTGACTATTGGTGAATGTTTTAACCAACGTTTCTACTTTTAAGTACAATTACTAAACTATATCTAAATCATTGATTGCACTATCATTTTGTGAGATTCATATAAAATCTACCATGCGTTATTGTCCAGTAATATTTAATACTCATCTTTTAAATAATATCAGTTTTTTTCTCTTCTAAGTTATATAAACAGTAAATTTGTGGAAATTCTAATGTGCTTATTTTAATACTAAAAATATGCTACATCATTATCTCTTCCTTAGAGTATAGAAACACATTTTGTTTTCATCTGCATTGAATCATTTGCTCTATTTCTTTCATAATGCAAATTTATTGCAATCTTATCAATCAATTTTTATTTTATAACTTAGACCTATGTGGACCTTGTAGATTAGAAATTATCTAGAAAAGTACTTACAGTAAACTGACTTCAATAGAACTCCTAGGGAATAATATTCTGTATAGAAAGAGTAGGATACATGATGCAAAAAGGTTATTAGTTTAAAAAATTGTATTTTCAAGTAAGGATGGTAAAAACTAATGTAGATAACATTCATTTCATTTGATATAAAACTAAGTTTCTAGACAAAAGCTTTTCATATCATAGCAACAAAAGTAAGTATAGCAAATATCTGATTTTTATGCCTTTATGTGTATCTATTATTGCTAAATATATAGAAATGCATATAATGTCAGGCACACAGCAGCAACTACACTCAACCTTATTTAATAGACATGAGTTGCTATACTAGATTTCAAGTGATACAGAACTTGAAACCTACACGTGAATAGTTTTGTGAATATTGGAGATTATATTTTTGTAATATTATCCATGTAACATGTAGAAATTAATCCCAGTGATTACAGTAGAGTACATTTAAGTTCTTCCTTTTAACACATGAAAAAGGACTAAACTTTCCAAATAATGAATTTTCTTGCACAAGTCATTCTTGACTCTTCTTTGCTTATCGCTGCATCTTGTCAGAAGTGTCAAATGATTGACTTCTCTCACAAGACTCCTGGATCAATAATTAATGAGAGTTCATCTCTCCATATCCACACACAACTTGCAAGAAAGAATTCCCCACCTTAGTTTTCTCATTTGTTCTGAGTGCCTTCCCTTAGTACTAAGCTTAGGAATCCACAATGGCAAGGTGTTTAATAGTGCATCTTGTCTTTCCTAGCTACCCTTCTCACTACCACATGTCAATACCCATCATGAAATCTTCTGGGATCAACATCCAAAAGGACACATCTACTTAAATCATTGCGTCAACCTGCAATCTGGATAAACCTCTAATGAGCTATTGCTACTATATGGCACTTTCTATCCAGTATGTCAGAAAAAGAAATAAATGGAGAAAAGAGAAAATTGCTCAAGAAATGTCTAGTACATGTTCAGCATTGATGACTTAATCCATGTGTTTTATTATTTTTTTATTTTTTAATCCATATATTTTAAACAGTAAATATAAATCATTGTCCCTGTAACACTGTCAGTATATGCTGACCTTTCCTAGATATTACCAAAGAGTAAATCTACAATGGTGCAGTTTAATTTTATATGTACCATGAGACTAATAGCAGGAAAGGTGTAAAGATTCAGGTATTTTTGTGAATTTGTGAAAGAATAAAAGCCACAGGAGAAAATTTTAGAAATATGAGAAACACCTTACAATCATGACTGGACACAATACTCAACACTTTGAAATTTAAAAAATGGTCATGTGTTTTAACATATGTCTGCAGTCCACAGCCAGCTGACTTCCAGTCAGCTATGGCATGGTGGCAGGGCCATGGTGGAGGAGAGCTGTTCAGCTTACAGCAGCAGAAGCAAACAGGAGGCAGAGAGCACAGAGAGAAACTGAGAGAAGAGATATGTCCTTCCAGGGAAAGCCTCCAGTAACCCACCTTTCCTGACCAGATCTATCTTCAAGCAGCACATTCAGCTCTGATATGTTTAGGGCAGTAATACACTGACTGGTATAAATCCTCCGTGGTTTGATTAGCTTCCAAAGGCCGCTCTTCTGAACATATGAACTTTTGTCAGGACATGTAGCATAAACTATTTAAAATACAGTTATATTATGTAGCAAATTATAAATTATATAGTTATAGCATTAGTATATTATAATATATAGTTATAATGTAATATTTGTATAAAACTATAATATTAAAATTGTCCATTTAGTTTTGAACACTATAGATACAAAATCAAAATACACATCAATATATAACCAAAGTGAATTACATAATGTCATTATTAAAGAAATAATCATGAAGCTTTCTATGATATGTAATATACATTAACCTTGCAAATTCCTGTAATAAAAGTTGATATCAGGGTTATCAGCAATACTTAATATTAAAAGACACTGAAAGAAAATCCTTAATGATCTGAAGCTAAGTATTTGTTTAGATTTATTCAGCATATACTACTGTTTTTAAAGTAGCTAATGATCTATAAAAATAATTTAGATAATTAAAGATGCACAAAATTTCCAAACCTTACATAATTTGTGTAAAGAATTAATGAACAACTTAATAAATATTCTTAGAATGGAAAAAGGAAGTAATTTTTCCATTTCTCTAGTCAAAATCAATGAAAGGAATAGTGCTTGGTGTGAAGTATGTTTACCATATATAAAGACATGAAGATCTGGACTAAATTCCAATTATATAAAATAAATTACAATGAGAAATGAAGAACAGAAAAGAAAATAAGAGGAAAGAAAGGAAAAAGTTTTATAGGACTAACATCAAAGTAGAAATTGATCTACACTACAATAAGAATTTACATTTAAGTAAATTTTCTTAAAAAATTGAATACATTGAAAATTATTATACATAGACAAAATAATATTATTTTATTGAAAGAGGCATGCATTTTCTATTTAGGAGAAAAACTAGAAATATATAGCTTACAAATACTTCAAAAATATGTTTTTTAAAAGCTCATTTCAAATACAAAAGCAAATTAATCACAATATCTACCACTTTGATTTATGAAAATGTATTTGGCATTGTTTTCTAGAATAATTTTCCTTCTCAGGACATGGATCTAATTTGACATATGACTGAAATATAATGGTCTATGGGGAAAGTGATAAATGTAGCGCTATTTAAAGAGTTTCAATAAACTAGAAAATGAAACACATATTATAAGGAAATTAATCAATCCATATGATGAAAGATTGTCCCTTTTCTTTTCAAAAATTAAAGTCATAAAATTTAAATTTGGTTTAGAATTTAAACAGCCTTTCAGGTTTGGTTATGCCCACCTATAATTTTAATAGTTGGGAAGCTGAAACAGGAGGACTACTGTGAGTTCAACATCCAGTCTAGACCAGCTCATGACCAGCCTGCACTACATGGTGAGACCACATTTCAAAAAAAAAAAAAAAAAAATGCTAAACTTAAATATTCAAACCTCTAATTTATGACTACATTGATTCCAAAGTACTGAAGATAAATAAAAGTGATATAAAACTGATACCATGAGTGTTATTAGGGAAATTTAATTTACTTGACCAACCTTTAGAGAATGCTGAAGAAAAATACGATTAATGAACAGATTATGAAGGTCATGGCTATTGCTCAGGAGCTTGGCACCTGCCTGGCAAGTGTGAGGTCCTGGTACCAAAACGAAAATAAAACAAGACACACTACAAAAGCAGACTATGAAACTATAAGCTTTGACAATATTATCTTATCTATTTGGTAAAATTAAACTGAAATATGCAAGGAAAGCTAATAGAAGTTGATGTGTGTGGAGTTTCCAGGTTTTTAAAACAAGTATTAAATAAATTAAAGTCTTTAAAATCAGAGATGAAACTTACTATTTTAAAATTTAAAAGTCCACAGGCAGAAGGAAGAGTAGATCTAAATGACTGTCTTTAATCCTTTTGAAGACATTAGGAATTCTAGAATAATTAGAGTACTCAATGTTTAGAGGACTATTGAATGGGGTGCTTAAAAAACTGAGAACAACTCAGAGAAATTTATTTAAAATACAGTATTAATATGTAGAGTGAAATTTAAGGCATTGTCAGTCCACATCTAAAAGAAATTCGGGACTGAGAGAAGTGAACAGACATGTCCATTTAAACAAGTTCATAGAGTTTAATATTGATTAAAGAAAATCCAGATCTAACTCTATATGTGTTTCATGAGAGAATGTAACACTCCAAATCTATTTGGAGATCAAGAGAAAATATAAAGCAATATAAAGTGTCTACTAACACTTTGCAAAGTTTAACAGAAGTTACTATGGACTTGGTTGGAAAGTATGTAATAAAATAACCTTGAAAAGCTACAAGCAAACATGCTCTTCACATGATTTGTAGCAGTGAAAAATTATTGAATAAAAAAATGAGGTAAAATTGATTCTTGAGAGAAGCATTAGGTTGATCAGCAGATATAACCATTGCTTCTTTACTGAGGCTTTCCATTGTGTCAGACTCAAATTAACATCACAAATAATATTCCAGTTAATTTTAACAACTCATAGTAAAATATTTTTAGGCACAGTAGGAATGAGCTGCCATGAATGAAATCCTCAGAGCCTAGAGTACAGAATTTTTAAGACTTCAAATTAAAAATAATTTATTATTGTTTTTTTTTCTAAATATGAAACTCACCTCTTTAACACAGAAAAAGTAAAGTTATACTCAAAGACCACTAGAATTGAAAAAATAAAACTTTGGAGCTTTCATGAATGAAATATTAAACAGCTGATACTAGCAACCAATACTCAAGCTTCAAAAGAGTTTAACTATACCTGAAGGGGTAATATGAAATATGCAAGGAAATATTTACAGTGATATTCAAAACACAGGAAATATAAAACCAAATTTAAGGAAGTAGTAGGAAAATTTGCAATATATATAATTGAAGTTTAATTGGACTTTTTTAAAAAGAAGTTTTAAAATGGGAAATAAGTACTGTAAAATTAATATTAGAAACATATCTGAAAGGGGGTCAACATGGTTAACTAGAATTGGAGCCACATTGATATTGCTCATAGAAAATCAATTAAAAGCACAGGAATTAGAAGAAAGAAAGGACATACATCTTAATAACAAAAATAATCTGAAATAAAAGGCTTGTAGATTAAGCAAGACATTGGAATAAGATTTTATAAAAGTCCTACAGGGCTGCCTTCAAGACTTCTACCTGAGTATAAATCAAGAAATACCATTCTAGAAAAAAAAAATGATGGATTTTGATAGCAATAATGTGGAAAATTAAGGCCACACAAGACAGACTTGGGACCTTGCTTTGCTCCAAGTACGGGGCATTGCAACCTGGCAGCAAATTTCACTGATGCACAGTGGCCAGGTGACTGCTCTCTTCCTCATGGGTTGTCAGGTTTGGATATTGTTGTTGTTTTCCACAGTGGGAAACTAGAATTACTATCAATAACAAAATTAGGGATCATGGTGGTAGTGGTAAAAGCAGTGAATAGAATAGCTCCACTCCTTCTGGCTGCTTCCACTGGTATGAGAGAGGAAAGTAGAATTCTCTTGGCTGCTTCCAGTGGTACAGGAGAGGGAATAGAATTTAAGCAGAGGTGGGCCACGTCCAGGCGATAAGTGGAAGGCTAGTATTCCAACCACCATGCCACACTGCTCCCAACACTACAAGAGAAAAAGGGAGAAGTGCAACCCACGCACGCAGCCTTTGGCTGTCTGCACAGTGGTAGCACTAACAACGAGTAGGTTGACAGCACGCCACTTACCCTGCCCCCAGATTAATGAGAGAGAAGAAAGATGCAGCCGTGAAATAGAACAGACAAAGCTGTTCAAGGGTAGGGAGGCCAACTCTACACAGTACTGGGTGCACCTTTGTGTTATCTCAGTCTGAGAGTGGCACAGAAATAGGGGAGCCATGCAGAGAAAAAAACAGGGCAAGGACATGTGAAGGACGTGGGACATCTAGAAAACTTCTGGGTAGAAATTCTGGCCCCAGCACCTATAGGAAAATAGACAGCAACTTCTTATCTTTAATAAACGAGAACTGTAGGATCTTGAGACAGACACAAAAGCCAAGAGCCAGCTGGGTGAAGAACACATCTTTAATGAATATGTGTTTCAGAATGAAGCTTCAATACTAGTGATAAACGTACATAACATGCTATTTATAAGCATCAACATGAAAAGTTAAAATAATAAAATAGAAAATAACAAGATATAGAAGTAAAATGAAAACCCTAACATCCAGTCACATAGCACAAGTCCAGGGAATGGCTAAATAAAGGAAATCAGGAACTACAGATCTGAATCATCTGAAATAAAAAGTAGAAAGTAAAAACAGAAATACAGAAGCAGACTATTGAGGCTGTAGAGAAAATAAGACCAAAAATAATTTCTCACATTAAAAAAATGTATAATCATAATGAAGAACTTGCTAAGTGAACTAGTGTAGACACACAAAAAATAAATGGAGGAGTTTAGGAAAATTAGCAAAACCATGAATGCCCTGCATAGGAAAAGAAATGGAATTCATGAACCAGATTAAATATCTAGGAGTTTAAAATTCTGTAGAAATTATAAGCAGCCAAATGAAGCAAGTTGCAGAGAGAGTATTAGTTCTAGAAGACAGGATTACAGTTGCCAATGAAGAAAAGAAAGGTTTCTTAAAAATAGCAAGGGACTATTAAAAAATCAATTAAACAGCAGCAAGATGATGTAAAAAAACAGCATAAAATTGATTGGAGTCTGTGAAAAAAGCAGGAGAAAACAAGGATGAACTAGGAACCATTTCATATAAGTAAAAAAGAGTGAGCTCAAATAAATAACCTAATGTCAAACATCAAATTGCTAAAGAAGAAACAAATCAAGTGTGAAGCGTGTATTGGGGAAGAAATTATCCCAAATCAGATAAAAAATGTATGCACAAGAAACTAAAAACTGCAAAGAAAATTGACTGTTTTAAAGATTAAGTAAAATTGATGAACTCCTAGCCAACCTTATCAATACAAGGTAAAAAAGAAAAAAAAAAAAGACTCAAATCCATGCAGTTAAGAATGAAAAGTGTTTTATGTATGTATATCGGAGGACTAGGATGGTTATACTGCTGATTTCTGCTGCTCTACAGAGGAGAGAAGTTGATGCTTGAATTTTTTCTTGTCCTTTTTGATTTCTTATCCTTCTCCTCCTCCTCCTCCCTCTCCTCCTCATCTGTCTTCTTTTCTTTTTAATAATTTTACCTGCTTATATGTAGTGATATGAGCAGTTAAACTGAAGATAACATTATGCAATACAGCAACCATTGTTGAATTTGTATTGCTTTGTTTGGTGAAATTCTGTATAATTTCTAATGTTTTGTTTTCACTCTTATGTATTCCTTTTAGATATTAAAGAAAGAAAGTGTGACGTCATAATGGAATCTGCAGAAAAATAGATGATCATAACTACCTACTTCAAGAAAATAGCTTCAAATAAGAGGTAAAACACAAAAGAAATAGATATATTCCTGGATGCATATGAAACACTGAATCTTGATCAATTATGTAGAAATCCAAAATAAACCAACATCAGTCAATAAAATTGAAGATGGATTTATAAAACAACCAACTAAGAATGTCCCAGGACCTCAT
Organism: Octomys mimax; assembly: GCA_002564305.1. NCBI lineage: Eukaryota > Metazoa > Chordata > Mammalia > Rodentia > Octodontidae > Octomys > Octomys mimax. The sequence continues at coordinate 10,986 of NDGM010933732.1, forward strand.
GGATTCAATGCTGAATTCTACAAGAAATTTAGAGAAGATACAATGCCATTACTTATCAAACTGTTTAATAAAATTAATAAGGAAGTCATATTCTTAAAGTCACCCCTGGAAGTAAATATCATTCGGATACCAAAAACAGAGAAGAATCAAGCCAACAAAAGAGAACTACAGGCAAATCTTCCTAATGCACCTAGAGGCAAAAATCCTGAAAAATATTCTGGCAAACAGAATGCAGCAAATCATCAAGACTATACACTATTACCAAATAGTATTGGTTGAACACACACAAATGGTTCAACATACACAAATAAAAAGGAATATATCATATGAACAGAACAAAGGGCAAAATCACATGGTCACCTCAATAGATGCAAAAAATGTACTTAACAAAGTTCAGGGCCAGGGAGATAGCTCAGCAGAATAAGTGCTTGCATGGCAAGCACAAGGCCTTGAGTTCTATCCCCCCACCACCACACACACACACACACACACACACACACACACACGTCCCATCCCTTTCATGGTTTTTAAAGTAGCTCTAAAGAAGATAGGAATAGATGATTTTGACATAATAAACAAATTCGGTTGTACGGGTGCATACAAAGTAAATACTCAAAATAACATTCTAGTAAACAAATAGCAAATTCAGTGAGAAAGAAATATGGAAGCAACACTTTCATAATGTCTTTCAAAAGTCTGGAATATGTATGAATCAATCTAATGACTGAAGCAAAAGAACATTATATTGATATTATGGTACTCTGAAAAAAGAATTTGAAAAGAGTATCATGAAATGAAAAACTAGGTAGAAATCTTAGGGACACAGGGGGAGGTAACAAGTTCATGAGCAAAAATCAAACTGTATGGGAAATACTTCAAACAATCAACAATTAGGATTTCATCTTCTTGAAAAGTTTCTGCACATCAAAAGAGATCACCATGAGAGTAAAAAAACCACAAACTGGAAAATTATATCAGACTCTCCTTCAGATGAAAGACTCTGATCCAGAACATATAAATAATATTAAAAAATGAGGTCTCAAAATTCAAAGACCCAATCCAAAATAGGGCAACTGAGATGAATATACACTTCAGAAATGAAGAGATACAAATGACAAACAAATATATGAGAAAATGTTCAACATCATTGGTCATTCAAGAAATGCAAATTAAAACACCAATGAGATACTATCCAATGCCAGAAAGAATGGCTATCATCAAGAAGTCAACTAAAAGCAAATGCTGAAGAGGCTGTGGGAAAAAAAGGAACCCTTCTCCACTGTTGATGGAAGTGTAGCCTGGTACAAACATTATGGAAATCAGTGCGGAGTTTCCTCAAGAAGCTAAGATACAGGTCCCATTCAATTCAGCTATTCCCCTCTTAGGTATTTTTCCAAAAGAACTTAAATCATCATACCACCATAATATATATGTGCCCATGTTTATAGCAGGTAATTCGTCATAGCTAAATCTTGGAAACAACTCAGATGCCCATCATCTAAGGAATGGATAAAGAAGACATAATATTTTACCCAATGAAATATTATTTAACTTTAAAATGATAAATTTGAGGATTTTGTACGTAAGTGGATACAGCTAGTGACTGTAGTCATAAGTGAATTAAATCAGATCCACATGTGCAAACATCATATTTTCTCACTAGTGTGAGAACCTGAAAGAATAATGAAAATCTAAAAGGTACTGATACAGGGAGAAAAACTGGTCTCGAGTGGGTGACCTCTAAACCATATAAGGAACCTCCAAATGACATAGAGAAAAACAATCTCCCGACCTGACCTGCACGA
>NDGM010933741.1:0-12245 GCA_002564305.1 Octomys mimax
ATTGAACTCAGGCCCTTGCACTTGCCAGGCAAGTACTTATTCTACTGAGCTATCTCCCTGGCCTCAATGAATTGTATCTTGAAAACTTAAAAAGAAAATATAAATTGCCACCCTCTGATTCAATAACTAAGGAAAGTATTCTTTAACAAAGGTAGTGAAATAAGGCCTTTTTATGTAAATAAAATTTGAGACTTCACTGCCAGCAAACCCATAGTAGAAATACAGAAAAGGTTGAAAGAATTCTTCAGTGTGATGATCAGCATCTTACAATGGATACATCACCACCCTTAATGGCACGAAATTGAACAAGTTTACCACTGGAGAAGAGTCAGGGATGTCTACTCTTTCTTACTTATTTAATCTTTTCTTGAGTTCCAACTCCAAAACCTTTATTTTGACAGGGTTTCAGTACATTGCTAAGCTTCCCAGGCTTGATTTGAGGGATCCATTGGCCTGGATTGTAGGTGTGTGCCCACTCTTTCTGATACAATGTCTGCTTTCACAAGTTCTGCTCAATACTGTATCTGAGGTCCTGGCTAGTGTAACAGAACTACTAAAATCAATGAAGGTACTGATTACTGAAGGGAAAGAAAAAGAAAAAATGCAAATTAATCTTTATTTGTGGAAATTATAATTGTGTGTATAAAAATCTTGATAAAATTATGTAATAGCTACAACTATAAAATTATATAATACAACTATTAAAATTATGTAATAATTACAACTATTAAATGATTGGGTAAAATGACAGAATATAAGGCTAATACATAAAATTATTTCTATTTATATACTAAAACAAAAATTAGGCCAGCCAGATAGCTCAGCAGATTAAAGTGCCTGGTTAGGCAGACACAGGGACAAGGTTTGTTGAGATGGTGAATTGAGGCTGGGTGTGGTGGTGCATGCCTGTAATCCCAGTGCTTTGAAGGCTGAAAAACAGGAAGAATCACTACAAGTCTGATCTGTGTAGTAAGAACCTGTAGACCTTGCACTAAAATACATAAAAAAAACCCACAAAAAATATTTGTCAGTAAAATGTGAGGAAACAATAACATAACATTTTAGCATAACAACAACATTAGCATAACAATGACATGATATTTTGACAATAACATTTTTAGCATAAGAATATATAAAATAAAAAGGAATAAATTCCATAAAGTATATTCTGGTCCTTTATAGTAAGAACTTTAAAATCATGCTGATAGTGGTGATAAAACCTAACATTCCAAAATAAAAGAACATTAAATCATGCTCAAGGGTAGGAAACATATTGTTGAGATGTTATTTCTTCCCATATTGAACAAAGATAATAAAACACAATTCCAACCAAAATTATAATACTCACCTCATATTTTGAAAGAAATGGCTCATTGTGTAATTTCTACATAAATGGAAAGACCCTGGAAAAAGAACTGTGGAAAGATCAAAGTTTAAGCAATTAAGCTACTTGATTTCAAGACTTACTAGCCAGCAATAATAATCATAATAATATATTACTGGTATAAAGGCAGAAACACATATCAATGATACAGTCCAGAGGCTGGAAATACGTTCAATATATAGTGAGTTTATTTTCAAAGAAGGTACCACTTCTACTCAGTAAGGGACTGAAAATATTTTCAATAAATGATGTTGGAATAATGTACTGAAAAAAACCCACCTAGGCTTCTTCTCAGTATGTACAGAATGATTTGAGGTTGAGTATAGACTTAAAGATAAAAAAGTAAGGTATCTGTAATGATGTAAATTATAACTCTGGGCTGAGATAGGCAAAAATTTCTTAGAATGCAAAAGACATAAAGTACAACACTTTAAAATATTATTAACTTTATGAAAATTAAAAACTTCTGGTAATCATAAACATCATTAAGAAAAGGAAAGAAAGGGCCAGCCTGGATGGCTCAGCAGACTAAAGTGCCTGCTTCAGCAGAGCTCAGAGGCCGGGGTTCAGTCCTCAGTGTGTTGTGCTGGCTCTGCGCCCGGGACGAGCTGAGATGGCAATTAAGACTGGGTGTGGTGGAGCATGCCTGTAATCCCAGCACTTGGGTGGCTGAACACAGGAGGATCACTATGAGTCAGATCTACGTAGTAAGAGCCTGTAGATTCTGTATCCTCTGTACTAAATGCAAAAAACCCCAAAAACAAGCAAACAAAAATCCCCAAAACAACAACAACAAGAACAAAAAAAAAGAAAGGAAAAAAACTGGCTGGAAGAAAAGTATTTGTACAAAACTGTATGTGTCAAATAATTTTATCAGTTTTAAAGAATTCCTGCATACCAAGAATGAAAACACATGTGACTATAAAAATGGGCAAAAACTTAGATCAAGTCCTTTAAAGAGAAGGCCAGCGAATGGGCAGTAAGCATGTATAATTGGATCCAAAAATTATTAGTCATCAGGGAAATGCAAATGAAAACCACAATGAGGTAGCCTTTCACAGAAACTAGGATGGCTTTGTTAAGGAAGACTCAGACCACTGAATGTTTCTGAAATATGTGAAGCTGAGCTTTCCATTCATTACTTGTAGGACTATGAAATTACAATTTAGGAAACTGTATGTTTTATGAAGTTAAACAACTTATAAATAACCTCTATAGTTGTATAGTTCCACTCCTTTGTTGAAAAATTTAAGCAAATGTCTACAAAAGATTTATACAGGAACATTCGTAACAGCTTTGTTCTAGCCTCAAGTTGGAAACCACCTGATGTCCACCGACAGTAGAGGAATAAACAAAGTGTTGTGTATCGAAATAGCAAAGTACCACTTGGGAATAAGAATGAAGGAACTAGTGATAAACTGAACAAAATGAGCAGATCTCAGAATCACTGTGTCAAGGAATGGAATCTAAGCTTAGGAGTATGTTGTAATTTGAGCTGTAGGAACGTCAAGCAAGGATAAAACTAATATGAATTGAAAATCTGAAATCAAGATGGTTGTTGTCTGGGCAACCAGGTGAGCGAGGATTGACCTGGAATGAGCCTGGAGAAATTTAATGGAGAGCTGGCAAATAAATTTTCCATAAACTTATTTTGTTGGTTATATGAATGTTTACATTGCTTGCTAAGTTATATATTTAAAGTCTGTGAATTTTGTTGTGTTTACATTTTGCCTACTTTATAACAAAATTGAAATTTTTGTTGATTCAAGTATTTCAGATTTTTGTACATAGCAGTTGTTTATATAATAGATTTTAAAGATGATTAATTTCTCAATTAGTAACATCTGCCTTTGTCTTATGAATTTTCCCTGTCAGATTTAATCTCTCTGGTTTTGTTTCACATGAGTGGGCTTCTTCATTGGAGAATATTTTCACCCCAAATAGTACTCTGATATCAGATGATGAATTGAAAATTGAACTAAATCAAAATAATCTAAGTTTTGGAACTGAAAAGTGGACATTCACTTTGAAATATTTGCAACATATGTGATGCTATGTAAAAAGTTGAGCTCTAGTGGGAGTTCTGGTTATTGTAAACTTGAATTTGAAGGAGACAATGGAACCTCAACCTCTCCTCTTCACTGTTCTTCTGTACCCCAGCCTCCAGGCACCAGGCTGATCAGCCGTATGTGTCTGCTATGCCTCATCACAGGCCCCGGAGCAACGGGGTCACTGACCCTGAACTGCAGTCTCCAAATCCATGAGCCAAATCAAAATCTTTCTCCTTATGAACTGATTTTTTTCTGGTATCTGTCACAGTACCAGAAAGCTGACTGCCACATTTATTATGGGTCAATTATCTTTCTACTAGTATATATAATTTGTCTTAATCTGTAAGCAACAGAAATGCCCATATTTCATGGAAACAACTTGTCCAGGAGCAGTCTGATTTCCACTCAGGACAGTGTGCTTTCCAAGACTATTTTTATCCACTACTTGGCGCATCAGAAAGATGCTGCATTTTGTCCTTCTGGAAATAGTCTGCAGTCAACTATTCATGTCTCAGTATTTGGTATTTCTTCTCCTGCTGTTTTTCTTGCTCTGAACTCATTAGACACTATTACAGATGTAACAGTGGTGGACCAGTGGCTCCAGGGAGTCGTGTTTCAATTACAAAATTTGAAGCTGGTGTGGTCAGCTGTCTGGATTCTGACATACCTACCCTCTCCATTTTCTTTTTTGCAGTGTAGTTTAGAATGTGGTGGTACAGAATTGGACTGCTGATGGTTGCACCAACCTACTCATCAAAAGGAAGGAGGCAGTGGGGAACAGTTAGGAGGGACATAAAGATATTCTTTTCCATTTTTTAAAAGCCTGTACTGGCACTGAGAGGGAGAGAGAGATAGGAGATGGTCCAAAGGGGCCTTGTGTGTCATGACTTTAAAGGTACTTAGTGTGGGGCAAGAAGTTATTTTTCTTTTTTGGCTCCTCTAAATAACAATAGACAAATCATCTTAGAAAACAAAGGGAGATTCTGCTTAAGCTTTAGACTCTGAGCCTTGGAAATTGTTATATACTCTGACATGTTTCAGTGAATATTTATTTAGTCAAATCTTTTAGGAACACATTTACAACTTTAGGGAAAATTCTCTTTGCTGTCTAATGAGATAGTCTAGATAGAACCTGAGTTATTTTTGTAGTTTTTTTTCAAGACACTTTGCAAAAGATTAATGCATTTTATCAGGATGGCTATCTGCTTGAAAAAAAATCAGTATAGATAGAACAAAATAAATATATTCAATGATTTTTAGGGAAAATATCAACCTGTCTACTAAATTAGTTAGGACAAAACAGGGAGCATATGATACTGTGAGTGCTGTAGTTACCTTTCTTGGTGCTGAGACAAAGAACCCAGCAGCTGCAAATTAAAGGAGGAAGCATTTCTTCAGCTCAGTTGGTAGAGCTTTCAATGCCCAACTGATGCTTCAAGGTGGGGTAGCGTGGTAGAGGGGAATCCCAGAAAAGACACAGTTCATGGCAAGCAGAAGACAGCAAAGCAAGGACGTCTAAGTAAACTTAGTAGCTTCTTTCTGCCCTTTTAATATTGCATCTACAGTACCAGGATTAGGGTGGAGCGAACCCAAACAGTGGACTGATTTAGTAATCACACACCCTTAATTCCAGCCTCACCCTCTATAGATCCAGCCACCTACAGAAAGGGCTCCATTTATCATGGCTTGAGGCTTTGGAAGGACGTTCAGAAACACGCTGTAACAGTAGCAACCTCACCAGTGGACTCCATCTGAGAAGGTGCGTGGCGTCTTAAAGGATAACCAACATTTTCACCTTTACACAGGCCTAAAAAGATCAGTCAGCTTAAGGCTGATGCCAAAATTCATCTTAGAAATTGTGGTCTTATTCTGATTTTGTGCAAGAAAATCCATACACATGTCAATATTATTGTAAAAGGACAAATTGGATAACGTTAAACCTAATGGTGGAGAACAATATTAGTTAAATGAGTTAAACAGAGGATAAGACAGGTAAAAGCTACTCTATTATAATCTGATATTAGAACATCAGGATTGCTATTAACTTAGAATTGATATTATTGTACTTTTAAACTACCAAATCTTAATAAACTACATTCTTCAGCTTTCTATATTCTACATTAAGTAATTCATGTAGAATATAGGTATTGCCTACTTTGAAAGATGAACTTAATACTATTTTTATATTTTTGGATATAGTAGCAATTGTGCTCCTAAATACTGCATATAAAAATTTAATTGCATACACTGATACCAAATCCAGTTTGTAATATAGTTTAAGTACTTTTGACCCCACTTTTAAAAATCATTTTATTTTTTTATTAAAAGAAAATACTTGCAAAAGATATAGCAACATTAATCAAACAATGAAATACTGGTAAGCAAACATGAGAAGAAAAAATATGAAAATTGCTGATAACATAAGCAAGAGGCACACTTCACACACGAAGATGTTCTAGCGTTTTAATTCTGTTTGACTCTACTCTGAGATTTCCTTCATCCTTCCTCTTTCAGTACAATTGATAATGTCATCAGACTTTTTATCATTTCTAGAGCACAGTTATGTTAATCATTCTTATACCAAGACAATTGTTATAATAAGGATTCTAATTACAGAAAAGGAACACACAGGTCTTTTCTCTTCTTTCCAGTTCAGGGAACTGGATTTCCACCCTTGGCATCCTAGACAAACATTACAACTCTGAGTCACACCCCAGCCCCGTATAGTTTTAACAGAATAGATTTTCGGTAACATTTTCTGGGTGAAAGAATGAGAGAATCTTAATATCTGGTAATTGTCATAATTAGCAATTAAACTCTATTGTGTTATACCTTAAGCATCACTTTTGATGCAGCTTTGAAACTCTAGCGTTTCAAAGTCCTGTCCACTTTCAGGCTACCAGACAGGGGAAGGTGCAGCCAGTGTGAACTTTTCCTCCAGTTCCTCTCTTCTTCTTGTTCTGCAGGATGCTTTTTGATTCCCCTTTAGCTCAGCCTCACACAAGGAGCACGCTGTGTCCTGGACGATGAGAAGGGCAGTGGTTTGTCCCTGCCCTTGAGGAGCTGATGGGCTCGGAGCTGCCCTTGTCTCTGACAGGCACTCTCTTGTGCTCCTCTGCTCCACAGAGGTTCTCTCTCTCCCCACAGCCTCCTTAGGGTGGCCAGCGGACGTTTTCCGAGCACTGTGATGTGACCTGTGCCCTTTTCTGGACTCTCATCAGAATTTTTATTGAATCAAAGTGAGAAACTAGACCTGTGCTCTGCGACAAGTGCTTTTTGAGGTGGAAATCACCCTGACTTTGCATCTTTTATTGAATGAACAATATGCTGGATTAGCTTAAAAGTACTTATTACTCAGTCAGTGGATTTATTACTAATTTGTTGTTTTCTTTCAAATGTTAATTTTTTATTATATATGTTTGTAGCATGCAATGGTTGCATTCATTGCAGGGAGATGGTAGCAGTGAGGGACACATTTCGTTCTTCTTGTGTCCTGCCCCTCCATCTCTTGGTCCATTCCTCATTTACAAATGATGTCTCTGTTTCCAACTATCTTTTACTGAATAACTTTTTTTCTGAATAACTTTTAATAATTAATTTAAATTCATGCTGTTTCCTATTCTGTTTCTGCCCTTTACCCTTTCAACCAAATCAATCCAAAACAATTAAACTACAGACAAAAAAGACTGTGCTCTTATTTTGAATCTAGAATGCCTGCAATCTAAGGAATTAACTCATCACTTTTATTTTGGATGAATATGTTTATGGATCCAATGTCTTAATGCCATTAATTTGAATGTGAGCTGTCATGGGCATTTTCATGGGATCTTACTTATCACAGCATTAGATATAAGATATGAAGTAGATTGCTTAGGGCTGTGAGATTCGGCGTGCAGTCAGTACATCCTGCTGCTGGATCTGAGAGCATGAACAAAACCTTCATCTCGAGATGGTGTCCAATTGCTTTTAATATAGTTGATTAGTGAAACTTGTCCATTCACAGCACAGATCAAGGCCTGGTTCACTTTTTTGTCCTTTGAAAGGATCACGACACCTCACAGCCTTCACGAGACCCAAGACTTGCTGCCTCTTGCTCCTGGACTTCCCAAACGGTCTCCACTTCCTCCATATCTTTGTAGCTTATTTACATTTCTAGCTCCAAATGCTCACTTCCCCTATTCATCATAGCCTCACCTTCACGGTTCAATTTTTTTTTCTCTTCTTTCAACTCTCACTCCAGCCATCTGAACTGTGAAAAAAAGTTTCCATTCTTGATTATAAAATGAGAGAGAGAGAAAGAGAGAGAGAGAGAGAGAAAGAGAAAGAGAGAATATGAAAGTATACTATAAAAATGTTCACTGTAAAGCACTATGAGATAAGGAATGGCAAAGCCTTTACGTTCACTGAGCTAACCAGTATGGATCACAAGCCTCTAGAAGTCATTGCAGGACAATTTAATAGGAATGCCTCCTCAATTATTTTAACCTGAAAATACAAAACATTTAATTTCAGTCACAGTTGCTATTTAACATATTTTTCTTCCAGAGTTGATGTAGCTGTCTAACTTACTTCAGGGTGACCTATAAAGAATGAAAAATAATTGGATAATGCAATGATTCTATAAATTGAAAAATGTGTGCAAGCCGGGCAAATGGTGCTGAGTCAGCACTCGCCCTTTTAATCCTTTCACTTGCAGTAAAAACATCCATATTTTCATACCTACAACAGAATTCTTGAAACGGATTTGAAAACAGGAGCCTTTTGCCAGAAGGAACAAGCCTTCTCAGTCCTGTTACCACAGTCTCGGCTTGCCTGGAATGAACACTGTGTGGTGGTGAACAGGACTGACAGAACCAGGCTTAACTTGGTGTGAAGGCCGAAGGCTCCAGGCTTACGAAAAAACCTCTGGAAAGGAGCCCAATGGCAACACAGAACAGCGTGGGTAGGTTTTCACGCCAAAGATTTTCTGGAATGGGTCCAAAAACATCTTCTGTAAGAGGAAATGAAAGAGGAAATAAGTTGTTATTCCAAAGGGGTGAGAGGGTTGGGGTGAGAGTTGAAAGGAGAGAAAAAGAACTGAACTGTGAAGGTGAGGATATGCCAAAGAGGGGAAGCCAGCTTTTGGAGCTGGAAATGTGAATAAGCTCACAAAGATAAAGAGGAAGTGGGGACTGTTTGGAAGGTAAACACACCATAATGGAAGGGGCAGCCTTGCCAAGAACAACAACATCAAGATAATTAAAGGAAAAAACTAACATAAATGTGAGGAAAAAGAGAAAACGCTGAATAGGTCTTAAATATTAGAACATTCCAACTCAGCATTTCGGTCACTGACAACACAAACAGGAAAAGGAAGAAAGGTGTTCTGCCACTGTGCGCAGATATGACACCCTCTGATAATTGTGTTATCATTCAGTTTTCTGTTGACTCAGGTACAGAACAGTGGGAAGCACTGGGTGGGGTGAGAATTGTAACCCCCACCATTTCTCTCTCTGAGTCCAGTATATTCTGTATATTAGTCATAAGGCCAAGGTACCCGGATGCTGTACTAATTTCCTGAATTCTGTTACTTTGTAGTGCTAATGTCTTGTAATTTAGTAAGCTATAACCATGTCATTTATCTCTTTTTTATATAAGATTTTCTTGTGCTTTTTTCAGACTAATGGAATTCCTGAGAAATGATGTTAAAAGACGGCCAAGCTTGTCACTATGTACGACAACCATACACATTGCTCCTTTCTGTTCTGAATCAGTTAAGGTCAAGCTCTACTTTGTTCTCTTTCAGTTTTTCAGCATTTCACAATCTTCTTCCTAGAATAAAACTGTTGAGAAGACTGGAATCTTCTCCAAGGAGAAAAGTTATAAAGACTATAAGCAAATAAAAATAACATGCACTTTTTGGGTACAGAGATCCAGATTAGATTTCTAAATTGGTCAACTGAAAGCAATGTTGGCATTTCTTCACTAAATTATTACCAAAAATAATATTTATGTATAACCCCAGTTGTTGTAAAAGACTATAAAGTCTAGAAAATACATTTTCCTATGTGATGAAGTTTACCAACTTAATTGTTCAATAATTTTCCCTTTAATAAAATTTTGAAAGTTGTTTTGTGTCTATGCAGGCTTATATCCCTAGTGACATAGTACTCTAAAAGTGCACATAGGTATATATAATTCTAAGAATGGCTAAATAAACCCTGTATTGCTTTATGTTCACCCTTTGGTTAATTTTATAAATTTATTCTCATTTGACCCTTCAAAATATTTTTGCATTTTTTTTTTTACTGGCACACCATTGTTTGATTATAGCAGTTCATAAAATCATAAAAGCTTGACATGTTTCTCTTTGCCAGAGCAATTGGTGAGAGGTAAAATGAAAAAGAAAGTCTAACTTTATCTCTTACACCACTGTAAGAATTTGAGAATTTATCAGTAGTATCTACGCCTTCTCAGAGTTCAGAGAAGCAGGAAAGATTACATTTGCATGGACAACCTCCTTTCAAGGTGAGGGATCTACTTAGCTACAAGACACACAGAGGTGCTGGAGCCCAGGAGGTGCACTGTACATGCACAGACAGAAGAGTGAGCTAAGTAAGAAGGAAGAAAGAAAAGAAAGCCTTTCTTCTAGAGAGGATGGAACACAAGCATAAGATTGAAAAAAAATTTCCTGAGGAAATTTGGAGTTTAGGACCAGGTTATCTGGATCCACTGGAATCCAGGAGCCCCGAGGAGAACTTGCAACCTTGTGATTGAGGTAACAACAAACACGTAGGTCAGCAACGTGGCTGGCTCCAGAAGTGAGTCACGCTGGAGCTCCTCAGAGGAAGTCAACTAAAAACCCAGGTAATTGAGATAAAGGGAGACCAAAATCAATATCAAATAAGAGACTTATAGATAAAATCAAACACAGACATAGGACTTTATAAAATGGACAGCCAGCTCACTGGGCTGCTGGTAGAACTGCCTGCATCGGGGGCAGGAACTGCCGTTCTTGCAAGTTTCCACAACACTGATGGACTGTCAAAGTGTGGGCTAAGTCGAACCCGAAAGGATGTATTTGGGGTAGAAGGACCTTTGTCTCTTTGGTTTTTCTCCTGGCAGAGGGAGCCACATCCTGGTAGCAAATTTGGCCAGCACACACATGGAGACAAGGAGACTACTTCCTCCCCAGTAGTATTGCAGGTGCTGTCTTCTTTTTTGTCCTGCACTTTAGCAGCTAACTGGAACCTCTGCCCTAGAGAGTAGGGATGGCAGCAGAGGAAGGATTGAGGGGAACAACATGAGCCTTTTTGCTCTGTGACCAGTGGCTTGACAGAGAGAAGCAGAGGCGTGAGATGTAAGCAGTCTTGGGCTGCTGGGCAGCAAGGGTGTGCTCAGCTCTCTGCTGGATGGAGAGGAGATTGGAGAATGACCAAGAAGTCCTTAACTGTCTCCACAGAGGGGCCAGCACATATTGCAGCCTCTGTTCCCGCCTTGTGGTAAGTGGCATGGCAGGACAGAGATGTGTGAGTGGGGCTGGAACACAGGAGGCTGCGCAAGGACCAGGAGGAGCCAGCGGTACCTGGGCCTGGGAGCAGGCCTGGGCTGTCTCGGTCTGAACATGCCACAGCAATTAGGAGAGTAACACAGAGACAACCAGGGCAAAGAGATGTGGGCAGGCCACTGAGGGACATGCAGAAGTTGCTGGCTGAAGTCTCTGGCCCCCGATTCCACATCCAAAGGGCAAGAAGAATCCCACACCCAGCACTGATCCTATTGCAGACCTGTGGGATTGCCAGGATTACCTTACCCTGTGCGGTTTTGAGCTCTGACTTGGATACTAACACAGGACTATGGACACCAGAGGAATTTTATTATTTTTAAAGCTGTTTATCTGTTTTGTTCTCCATTTTCTGTCTGATTAGTTCTGTCTGGTTAGTCCTCCCCCCCTTGTTTAGATTTTTTACTCTTATCTGTGCTCTATTCATCTTTTTCTAGCTCCTTAACTATCTTTCTTGACTTTTTGATATTTTCATGTAAGTCAACATTTTCTCTAGTCTTTCTGGTTCACTTCAGTATATTTTGGCTTTCTCCTTCCTTTGGTTTCTTCTGTTCTCTGCTCTAGTATCCAAAGGTTCGGTGATCATCCTTTGTCTTACAGCCTTGCTTCTCCTATATTTCTCTTCATTTATCTCTTTAATATTTTCCCTCATCAACTGCTTCCCCCTACCCCATGGTAAAGCACTCTACTGCAGGGAAACTCATGGCATGCAAGCTCCTGGTATATGGTAGATTTTATTATATAACTATAGATCTTGTTCCTATAATTAAAGGTACCAAATTAATAATTACCACAGTTTATCAGTTTCTTGGCTGTGCTTGATGCTATTGTAACTGCTAATTATACTACTTAAACCAGGGTTGTAGATGGGCTCCCACGCATCCCGTTGACCCAGACCTGTGGAGACTGGCAGGAAAGGGGTCTGGGATGGGCTTCTGCTCCCTCAGTTGATGGGACTCAGGGACTGAACACCAGTGGGAAATTCAGCGACACAGTGGGCTAGAGATCGCACAACAGATAGGTGTGACTAGTGGCATGGAAAAGTCCAAAGCAACAGAAACAACATGAGCCAGCAGGTGGTAAGTGAGGCGAACCAGCTATGCTTGGGGCCACAGATACATGGAATAAAAGCAAGAGAGTAGTGTCACCTTCTTTTCTTTTCTTTTCCCTATTTTTCTCTCTCTCTCTCTTTCTTTCTTTCTTTTTTCTTTCTTTCTTTCTTTTTTCTTTCTTTCTTTCTTCTTTCTTTCTTTCTTTCTTTCTTTCT